>CAXIWW010000329.1:22500-42500 GCA_964036315.1 Acanthosepion esculentum
AGCGCAAACCATTATGACTTCTAAGCCTGCCACCCATTAAACACAAAGTTTGTCGTTTGCCCCGTCATAGTTGAATGACAAATTTCTTTATTAATATTCCATGTTTAGAACATCTTGAGATATAGATCAGTCCTTTTCACCAGTGTATTCTGGCATTGTAACCTTTGAAGATCAATTTCCATAATGTAATATACGGGGAAGAAGTTTGTGATTTCTTTATAGGTAGGCAATGCGCGAAATGTCCGAATATGAAAGAAAACTTGATACATTATTTCTTAGCAGTACTTTGGATAAATAGTAGCCTAGCACCGGCTTTCAGGACCGCATGGATGTAGAAAAAATTCACTTGCGATTTTTGCAATTTTGCCACACATGCGTTTAGCACAACGTTTTAATATATTTGGTTCTTAAAATGCAGCCCACAAATATTTTTTTTTAATTTATTTATTTATTATTATTATTATTATCATCATCATCATCATCATCATCATCATCACATCTATGCTAGAAATAGTACATATCTGACAGGTATATATTAGGTCGAATTATATATAATTTCCGTTTGTGTTTATGAAATTTATTCTTCAAAAAATAAAATAGACTATATTTTATTCACTTATATATTTGTTAACACTGAATGACAAAATGGAAACAATAATTCTTTATACCACGTTCCACATTTAAAAGGACTTCATCAGGCTAAAATAATTTTCTTGTTGAAGGAATGATATATATGTAGGAGTAGGGGAGAATTATAAATTAAATGTCTCTTGTGGATTGAGAAGAAACGCTGAAGATATATGTGCGCTAAACCATACATTCAAATTTTAATATTTCTTACGGCCGATATGTCTAAATCCAACATTTTCTTCACTTATATATTCACCATTATTGCGATGAGCTGATTCTACTTCTTCGGCAGCTCACCGACAGATTCTGAGTAAAATACTACAGATTATTTTTTTTTCATGAGCCTTGTTTTCATTACATATTTTATTCACCTCAAAACTTTTTGCAGCGATCCAAAAATAATCGGTTGGTGCAAGATCAGGTAAATATGGTGAATGGCGGGGTATAACAGACCAATGGAGTTCCAAATTGTTTTCCTCCATTAATCTTGTTGCATGTGGTCTTCCGTTGTTATGAAAAAGAACATTATTCCTATTGACAACTTCATGCCGCTTTTCTGGACACGTTGCAGTTGCTCAACATATAAATATACATTTAGTGTTTCGCTGCATTTTAAGAACTCTATATGAATAATACCCTACAATGCACAGCGTTGCTTTTCTTCCAAGAAGCTCAGCTTTTGAATCGGTGGTGGAGATTTATCCTTATCAGTCCTTTTTACATTAAAATCCTTATCGATCCTTATTAATATCCTCATCAGTCCTTTTTACATTAAAATCCTTATCAATCCTTATTAATATCCTCATCAGTCCTTTTTACATTAAAATCCTTATCAATCCTTATTAATATCTTTATCAGTCCTTTTTATATTAAAATCCATATCAATCCTTATTAATATCCTCATCAGTCCTTTTTACATTAAAATCCTTATCAATCCTTATTAATATCTTTATCAGTCCTTTTTACATTAAAATCCTTATCAATCCTTATTAATATCTTTATCAGTCCTTTTTATATTAAAGTCCTTATCAATCCTTATTAATATCCACATCAGTCCTTTTTATATTAAAATCTTTATCAATCCTTATTAATATCCTCATCAGTCCTTTTTGCATTAAAATCATTATCAATCCTTATTAATATCTTTATCAGTCCTTTTTATATTAAAATCCATATCAATCCTTATTAATATCCTCATCAGTCCTTTTTACATTAAAATCCTTATCAATCCTTATTAATATCTTTATCAGTCCTTTTTACATTAAAATCCTTATCAATCCTTATTAATATCTTTATCAGTCCTTTTTATATTAAAGTCCTTATCAATCCTTATTAATATCCACATCAGTCCTTTTTATATTAAAATCTTTATCAATCCTTATTAATATCTTTATCAGTCCTTTTTACATTAAAATCCTTATCAATCCTTATTAATATCCTCATCAGTCCTTTTTACATTAAAATCCTTATCGATCCTTATTAATATCCTCATCAGTCCTTTTTACATTAAAATCCTTATCAATCCTTATTAATATCTTTATCAGTCCTTTTTACATTAAAATCCTTATCAATCCTTATTAATATCCTCATCAGTCCTTTTTACATTAAAATCCTTATCAATCCTTATTAATATCTTTATCAGTCCTTTTTATATTAAAGTCCTTATCAATCCTTATTAATATCCACATCAGTCCTTTTTATATTAAAATCTTTATCAATCCTTATTAATATCCTTATCAGTCCTTTTTTACATTAAACATTGTCGTCGGTAATCAATTGCCATCTACTGCTCTGATATATTTAAGAAATGATTAGATATTTGGAGAAGAATGTTTTTTTCTTTTATTTTGCAGTCTACGATACAAAACTATGGTGTATTAATGTACTCCAAATTTATTCTTAATCGCTATCTATGATTAGCAGTTACGATGGTTCGTCATTACAATTAGTATACAAAAACGAAAATTACTTTTGACTGAACCTAATAATAATGAGTCTCTATACACATGGTATTATTCTAACATATACAGCGATCATTTAAAAACAAATTTAAATAAATCATGAGTATTTTATAAATATCTGAAACATCTGAATATGAAAACTGATGCCAAAGGTTAACCATGAATTGTATTTTAATTAATCATACACTGTCATTAATGGGAATAGGAAAGTTAAAATCGGCACTATAAAGGAATAGATTTGTTCTTTTTGAGTTGTGTGATTCTAAACATGTTTTGTCGTGTTTGTCCAATCCAAAAACCCCAGGAAATACGTGTATGTATAAATGCGAGATAACGAAAATTCAAGTCAATGTTTTTTTGTTTTTTTTTCTAGTTTTCTGTTTCCGTAATTTAAAATTATGGACGTTAGCTTTCGATGGAAACTGACCAAAACAAAAAAAATTGCTCTTGATAAGTCGACGTCATTTCTTTTCATAACTGCATTTGTTAGAGCATTAGACCCTAACGGTTGAGCTCTTGTTAAGTTGACGTTTTATGTTGATATTCGAATATTTCAAAAGCAAACTAAGGAATATAGAATGAATGAATATAAAAGGAATCGGTAAACAAAGTTTTTTTTAATACATATAGTGCTAGTTTATATAATCAGAAGAGAAAGAGTTCAAGAATTATAAAAATGACTCGTGTTACATATTGTATAGATTTCTTTCAAAAAACAAGAGTCGATAGTGGCAATGATTTGACTGTTAACCTGTAAACATATAAGTACACAGTAATTATTGAAGAAACTCTGCTAATATAAACTCTTACCATATAAATATGTGCGTACGTGCATATATGTGCAGTGTGGGGAAGCAAATCTTGCAAAATTGCTGCTACCTTCGAAACTCGCTTATCATGATAAATGTGTCTCTTAATGCAAAAAGCAAAGGCATGAATTCATTTTTCTTCCTTCCAACAGGCTAGTTTGGATTTGGATGGTAACCAGATTGGAACAGCCACTCTGAATTAGTATTCAGGAAACTATTACACTATCTTTCACAAGAAGTTACCGACTAATTTCAAAGATAATAACGAAAATGAATCTATAGAAAACCACACTCTCCTACTTCCTGGTGGGTCACGGCATTTAAGATGATACCAAACGATTATAGATGAAACTCGTAGAAGTTATCAAAACAACCACTTTATTCAGTATAGCTACCATTAATATTACAATTACAGCCTAAGCACAACCTGGAAAATATTGCAGCTCTTAAATCACGAAATCTTTGTACATCTTTTCCTACTCTATTTTTTAAATAATTTGATGTAGTTGTTAAAGAATGTCAGTTCCTATTTTACGGTAACTTTTGTTTTCCTTGCGTATATATATATATATATATATATATATATATATCGGTCCACATATTATTGGGCGTTGTCGAATAAGGTTTCTTTTTGTATTTTTTTCAAATTTATTTTTGGTCCATATTAACTGACAGTTTTATTTGATAGGATTGGAATTTCGTCTTCCCGCGCCTCCCTTCATCTTTTACGGTGATACCATCGGCGTATATATATATATATATATATATATATATATATATATATATATATATTCAGATCCTGAATACATTTGTGGAGAAAATGTCAGTGTGAACTGATAAAGCGCTACCATATTAGTTTTGGCATACCATTATATATATATATATATATATATATATATATATATATATATATATATATACACACTCACGACATACCTACAAAGTAACATTTTATTAAAATATTTCATGATAAGGCACAGAACAGGTTGAAGTTAATTCATTCATTTCTCGTGTTCATGCACATTTTAAATGTTCTCATTAATATATTATTAAGTATTATATATGTGCGTGTTTCTTGCTTCTCAGGGATTGTGTTTTTGGTTAGTAATTGAATTGAAAGCAGGTGGGTTTTCATTATCAAAGCGAATTCGACAAAATGTCCATGTTTTGTTTTAAGTCTGTTGATGTTCTTTTGAAAACAAAAACTTAAAAAAAAATTATTTTCATGAGATGAACCACTGTAAGCAATGATTTTAATTTCTTTACTTATAATTACTTTATTCTAATATTTTTAGCTGGACTTTTAACGTAATTCTTGTTAGAGTCTCAATCAATCTGAACCTTAAGTCAAACATTTACAATAATTATAACAACGGATAGTTTAAAAGTATATGGAAATACAGAGAGAAACATATAAGAAGGTGTATAAAGAAGAGAAAAAATTCTCACCTTAAAATGGTGGATCGAAAAACAAATGTTCAGAGAATTTCAGAAAGAGATTTTGTATTCTTTTTAGTAGCTATATTTTTATCCACCATTTATGGTGGATATTTTTCATTTATTCCCGCTTTTCCCCAACTTTGTTTTGTACATTCTTCTATATGTTTATATATACATTTAATTTTGCACCCCAAAACATTATATTTAATTATAAGATCATTTTTTTTTGTTTTTTTCCGCACTCTTGGAACATAATTCAATCACTTGCTTGAACTTAAAATATAACTTTTTTTTCAAGTCGACATCTAGTGCAGAGACGCTAACATTCATAAAGAAGTCTCTTAACCTGAACTTCTATATGCTGTGCATCTTCAGAACGATGGCGATCGTGGTTTTCTACAATTTCCTGTCATCGTAGCTCTTAATAAGCTTTGTCTTTCTGTTATTTCCCCATAAACCTGTTCTGCCATTCATTTGCACATTCTCGTTTCATAGGTTATGTCTTGTTTTCTTTTGTCCCTCTTACCTCCTGCCTTGTGAGTATCAAATTTCTCAAGCTCTCATTACACATTATGAGCCCTAGAAATATTAACTCTCTCTTTCTGATGTTAAGTATAAATATCCTTTTTGTTTCCATTTTCTCTATAACTTAGTCATTGCTAACCCGTTGAGTCCATGGTATTCTCAATATCCTTCTGTAGAACCCCAATTCTGTTGTTTCAGTTGTCGTCTTCATTTCTGAGGAGATTGTCCAGCATTCACTGACATATAGAAAGACCCATATTACATAACATTTCAATACTCCTTTTTTGCTTCTAATGAAATTTTCCCGTTTCTTAGTACTTTGCTTAGCTTTTTGTAAAGCATTTTTTGCTATTCCAATGTGCTTTCGGATTTCAGTGTCCCACTTTTCATCCTCTGTTAAAACACTTCCCAAATATTTAAGTTTATATACAGATGTGTTTTTCTTTATTCTATCGTTCTGTGTATGACGATAAATTACATCCCGCAGCAAGGCCTCTGATCGGGAGATTGTAAATTTTGAGTAGTGTGAAACCACCACTTAACCGCTGTTCCCGGGTCAGAGGTGACCTGTTAGGGCAAATAGTGAACCCCCTAACAAAAAGCAACAGTAATTTTTTATAATAAATTGAGTAACAATACATTTTTATAGCAAAATAACAATGCAACAATCAAAATATAAAAAAAACGTTTTTGTAGTAAAATTACCAACAATACATTTTATGATTTACAAACTCTATATCTAAAAAAAAACAACATAACTTTACTCTGAAAGAATAAAATGATATACAAAATATCTGTAGTTGAAGGCATAAATTTACGTACAAAATCAATCGCCATCTTCTTGAATCTTATTCCTCTTTGTCCTTTCCTAAATCCTCCCTATACTCAGTCTTTACTCTGAAATGATTAAAAAGATTATAAGTTAACCAACTACAAACAGAGTCTATTATTATTAAATATTATTAATGAAACACTATATTCTTACCAAGGAAGGTGAAAACTAATTCTTATTACGAAAAAGAATTATTATTCTCTATGCTTTCAGAAAAGAAAATCAGAGTCAAGATCAGGTTGACTTTAGTAGGCCTCTAAATATAATCAGTCACAACCAATCAAAATTTTTCTTACTCCAATACAAAAATGCTACTATGGATGAGGATGTATGGTGGAGTAATGGGCAGCGTCTCGGATTGAGGAATCGGAGAGTCAAGTTCAACTTTCAGTCGAATCCATTACATTCATTTACATGTTAATACCCTTGGGAAAAGTATGAATCCTCTTCTTCACCCCAGCTATGGGTAAATAGACCAGGTTCTATAGACTTGGATGCCAGCTGGTCTACTGCAAAAAGAAATGACAATCTGCCTAGTAAAACATGTATCGAAAGATACATGATCGCCTAAGCGTGTATCACGCCTGGGACATAAATGACTGATCTTCGTTTACAGCAAATTTTTCAGCTGTATAGTAAGTCTGATAGTTCCAGTAAATAAATCAATCGCCATCTTCTATCTTCTTGAATCTTATTGATCTTTTGTCCTTTCTTCAGTCGTCCCTATACTCAGTCTTTTCTCTCACTTTTCTGTCAACTACTGTGACACCCTGCGTACAAGTGGCATTCCTGCCTTGCTTGGAATGAAATAATTAAAAAACAACAATTTAGATTTCGGAATTAAATTACCAATAGAGGTTGATAGGCTGCAAAACAAAATCAACCAATCCTTTATTCTACGTCTTGATGTCAGTGTCAGTGAGAAACTGAGTTCTACTGGTTCGCTTGTAGCTTCGATTCTGGACTTGTTCATAACACAAACTAAAGACTCTCTTGGAAATGGAATCAAATCACATCAGAATGCGTGTGTGAATAAGTGAGCGTCAAGACAACTGACATAGAAAGTTTCCTGAATAATCAGCCCAGAAAGTGAAGAAATAATGTTTGTGTTTAGCATGAAATGTATCTTGTGAACTATTTTGTATAAACGAGTTATAAACGTGTTGTTTATTGGTGATATTTATTTGCCTTTAAGGACATACGTATGAAAAATACGTATTGGAGATGGGCACAGCAGCTTCAGTGATGAAAAATGGCTTTGACCATGTTAAAACGAAAGGCTTTGCCAAAAATCATCTCTTTTTTAACATTATGGACTGACGCTACACAATCACAAACAAAGAACTATAAAAAAATACAGAAACCACGTCAGTTGAAGACTTTCAACAAACAGCAACCACTAAAATGGATAGCACATGTAACTCGAAGAGAAAATAATGACATAATCAAGATGTTGACGTTCCACACAACTTCAAATAAAAGGTTAGAAAGGAAACTCCCATCAATACTGGAAAGAGCGATAACCACTATTTGATAAATCATTTCATGATAAATTGTTTTAAGAGAAATATTTTATAAATTACAACTGACAGCAACACAATGTCGAGCGGCACATCATGCCGTTTCCAAATTTCTGGCGGAGTAAATTGCGTCATGGTGATTTTTGTCAGAGACGGTATCCAGTTGACCGTACGATACTGTGCAGTAGACAAAATAAAAACAAACAATGCGCACGCGCAAATATAAAAATATAAAATGACGATCATTTACCTATCGCACCCTGTTATTTTAAACACCTAAAATTTTTATCAGGAAAAGATACTGAGCAAAAAGCAACATATATAATATCAGGAATAATCAACGAATCCTAGATGTTATTGCATTTATTTATAAGTAACAATTACTTTTAAACAATTTACCCATCGCACCCTGAATATATTCTAACACATAAACTATGAAAAACGACTGTAAATACTAGAAGCCCTGACTATAAAACAAACCAAGGAACACCAAGAAAATTTCATCCTATTTAGAAAAAAATATAATAAATATATTTAACAATTAGTTAAACAATAAAGAAAAGAATGGGACTACAGCTAAATTGATGCATTAAGAGCGATACTTGAAATAAATAATATGACACGAAGATTTCCAACGAACACAAAATACATATACACAATCACAATTATCAAAGCACACAAAAAGTAAACACACTTTGATATGAAAGCCAAAAAACGCTTAGAAGTCTTTGGGAAATTGATATTTAAATATTCCCCAGAAACGTATAATTATTACGAACCGTAGAAAAGTTAAATAAAAACTTTCTTAAAAACAACTTTTATTGGTTTTCAACCGAACGAAACCTGTATTTTACATTATATATATATATATATATATATATATATATATATATATATATATATATATATAATAAATTTGTACATATCAATAACAATTTTAGAGAAAAAGTATATCCATGTTCTTACATTTTACCTTATTGTCAGATCTGTTATTATCACAATATGGGATATTTAATTACAAAAGTGAGGGAAACCTAAACCAAAAGTAATTAAATTAAAAATATTAAAAAATAAAATTAACAGCGTCTGTGCAATCCCGTCCATGTAAGCATCAATTTATTCTGATGAAGTCCTAAAGGACGAAACGCTTCACACAAAACATTTCTCACATTGTCGCACTGTTTTCCCTTAAATTTTACTCATATATATATATATATATATATATATATATATATATATATATATATATATATACAGAGAGAGCACCTTTTGTATTATATCATAAAGAACAAAATTCTCACTTTATTGATTTGAATAAGAATTCTAGCGTCCCGGCATAGCACTCTCCAAAATGACATAACTGTCAATAAATAGCATATTTTAAAACAAATATCTTTCTGTCTACAAGGCACATATTTCGTCTTACTGTTTTGATTGTACATGGAAACATTGCGCCCCGAAGATGACAATTTGAAATTGTCGAAAGTACTTGGCTCGTCAATTCCATCTGACAATAACTCAAATATATGGGTCGCTTTATTCAAGGAATTGATATTAAGTTAATGTCTCATTAATTCTTGTTAGCGAAGTGATTTCGCCATTAATCTCGTTAATATTGCTAATTCATACTGTGTATAAATTACATCTTTATGATATTATATATATATATATATATATATATATATATATATATATATATATATATATATAAACCGACTTGTCCATAAAGTGAATGTGTACTGCTTTTTAGCAGCAGTATGAATCCCTCGATACAAATTATCTCTTTGATAGAGACGTAGAATATAGACATCATTACTTGCCCTCATAAAGAAACCATATCGTATATAGTGGCGATATTGTATATGAATGAAGATTAAATACGTGCATGTTGATGCGTGCAAGAGAGAGAAATAGCAATCAGGAAAGGGATAGAAACTGATAACTAGTGAAATAGTTATATAGATAGAGAGAGGGAGAAATTTTATGCGAAATCAAGACTAAAGCGTCTGATATAGGGAAATTAGTGTTTCTCATTTAAGACTTGTCATCATTGATTGTTTGAAGTTCGGTCATATTCGTAAATATATTTAAGGATTTGGTTGTCATAATTTAAATTCAAATTTGAGATTGATTTTCATATCACCGGAGGCAAAGTCGCCGGAGACATGGCTTTTAGCGAACGTCTCGGTGATTAAAGTCACGCTATATGTGTATGATGACTTAAAGTGTACATTTTCCTATTTTTATGCAAATTCTATTGGAGTGTAGAAAGATGGAACTTAGTGTACAAACGAAAAGCAATGACATTTTTCGAAGTTATTTATCTTATTCACTAACTAAAAATGAAATTAAAAATAAACGAAATATATTCGTTTGGGACGATTGTGTAGTTTTTGGGACAAATTTGAATATATATTATCCAGTGTCTTCTTAGCGCGTTTGGCTTTCACAAACCAATTTCAAAATGCTCTTTCGTCTGCATCTTGAATCTAAATTGTGAACCCCGAGCGCGTACACCCGAGCCAAGGACAAAAATTGCCCAACTCACTCAACCGTCGGTTGCGATGGCATCAGTATGACTACCGATCCGCACTCTTTAGTGCAAGGTGGGTGCAGCCGCGGGCATCTGTTCCCCGGGAGCGGACACTTCACAGTATTTATTTTCCTCAGCTGCATCTCTGACTGCGGATGGAGCCGCCAGTGAGTCCCACTCTGCACGAAGCGAGAGACGTAATTGAAAGATGATAAAACCCTAACTATACAATTTATATGGTCGAGTATGGGGGCCTCGTGCTGATGTAAAAATCCTTTTGGTGAAACTGTTTAGTTTTTGTTTTATAATATGCATAAAAAATAAAAGCGTTTCATAACAATTTGCATTTGGTTATTTTTCTGTGTCATTTGAACGGTAAAACTGCTATCATAAATGACTAAGATAATGAAGTTACTTAAGATTACTTAACATCCATACATTCTTTTGTACGGAAGCGTTTAACCCATTAATGACAACACCATTAAACAAGAAGCATTGCGATGGTTTAGTCAACTTTTTCTTAGGATGGATAAAAAACAAGCCTGCCAGTAAAGCATGCAATGAATCTCTCAGCGACAAAGTTTGAGAGAAAATGAAACAGAAAAGGACACTCATAGGGAACATCAGAAAGAGACAGTTGGAATTTCAAGAGGAAAGAAGTCGTGAAAACAATGATACTCACAAGACAAATTGAATACAAGAAGAATAGAAGAAAACAAGACATAACCTACCTAGCGAGCTTCTGTAAATGGATGGCATGTACAGCGTTTAGGAGAGATAACAAAAAGACAAAATTTATTGACAGGAGATACAAAACATAGGAAACTGTGAAGCCATGATCGCTTACGTTTTGAAAGAACACGGCACACAGTAGAAGTAGTATTTACGGACAAAAATGACATTTTGTGTAAATGGATGGTAGTACAAGTTTTAGGAGAGATAACAAAAACAAAATTTAATTAAGAGCTACAAAAGTTAGGAAATTATGGTTAGCCATTTATTCTCAACTTCCTGATGGTACACGGCGCATAGAAGAAGCGACCTGTAGGCTAACAAAAAAAATGGCGATTATAACAAGGAAGTTGGTGTCATATGAATACACATTAATTTTGGAGACGGAAAGGGGATGGCAAAGCAACTGAAAACACTTTGATTTGACATAAATTGTGGTAGAAATTCATTTCGAAACATAAGGTCGTAATTCACAACGTACATGTAATGATGATAATCACTTTCCCAAAAATGGCACGGTGGATATTAATGGGTTATAGATTTTTTTTTAAATGTTTATAAAAATACGGTATTAATTATAACTTTTTTTTTATAAACCTATAATTAATATGACATATTTTAGAAACCTATAATACCGCATGTGTATTTTAATTCTTATAAATAACACGAGATTTTATGGCGGGCATCAACGGGTTAAATACATCAATTCTTTTCTATTACAAAAAGCATTGATAAAACTTTACAAGATTGTTTTACATGGTTTACTCATTTGCTAAAAATGTTGACATCTTTTCTCTTTACTGGCTTCTATATGTTTATTGTTATTGTATTCATGTAAATTGCTCCCACGACCATTTTCTTTTCATCTTTGCAAATGCTTCATTGGTATTCAGGTACTGTTTGTCGTTATGGCAAATTCTTGTGGCTGAATATATGAATATTGTTTCAAGCGCATTCACTTTATCCTTCTTTTTTGCCGCATTTCCCTTCGTAAATAAGTGAAGCGAAAAGATATGAAAAGAAAACGGAGGGAAGACCATTTATTATTATTATTATTAAAGGACTTTTTTCTATTGATTAGTTGTGTACTATAGACAATATTGAATTGCCAGACGACAATCAGAACAACAATTTCAGAATGCGCCATATTTGAAGCCAGATATGGTCTTCCGCGTAGTTTTTAGCTCTTTTTTATTATTATTAAAAATCTTTTTTATTATTATTAAAGTTCAGCCGATACAAGACTTCAGAGCCAATTATAGTATATACTTACAGGATGATTTGTGTGATATAAATGCAAGATGCTATAGAAGGAAATGAAGATTATGCGAACAAGAGGATAGATAACGACAGACCCTTGGCTTGCAGGAGGATTACGTTTAGTGACCAAGGAAACATCCACGCTGTAGCTTGTTACACAAACTAGCAGTTCCCAGGAAAAAAAGGAACTACCTCCTTACAAATGGAATACGGAGAAAATGTGAGGTATTCGACTCCACGGACGTAGTATAGCGAGTCCTAGATATAAATTGAATCCATTCCTAGGTCTGCTGCTAAGAAAGTTAGTTCACTGTGTCATGCGAAAGCATTTTTCTCCCCAGAATCTATATTACATATCTATAAGTCTACCATTTATACATGCTTAAAATAGTGTTGCCACATATGGTGCGGTATCTCTGTTATTTACCTTGACGTCCTTGATAAAATCCCAAGAAGAATCGGCAATATTATTGGTCCTGATCTGGTGGCTCGGCTTCAACCGTAAATTCTATGCTAGCAGTTTCTTTTCTCGCATTTCTCTCTTGTGGTTCCGGTTCCATGTTTTTCACCCAACTTTAATCTTCAAAAATCTGCATTGTCAATCGCTATCTACTGTCCTCTTGATTCCTCTTTTCTCTTCCCTTTCATTATTAATGTTTCTATTCATAGTTCCTCCACACCATGTGACCCGTGTGTCTTAGAGGTTTCGCTGCTTTGGATAGGGTGAAACCGATTAAAATAAAGGGCCCGAAATACTGAAGCTAAGGAGTAGAGCTCATCTGAGCATTTGTCTGAATCGAATTTAATATTAATAATGAATCATTGTTCTAAGACAAATCTGTGATGACACCCTCCAGTATGCATTGGTCTCACTTCAGGTGAAACAAAAACAAAATTTATCATCAGTGTCATATCACGCTGTCAGAGAGCTGAGGTGCATCAGTTGGTTGACCTGACTGGCAACTTCCTAACCACCAGACGCAGTTTTCATACTTCACAGGATATCAGCATCTGCCCTTCGACCCAGCTGCACTTGGGATGTGTATACGTGGGATAACCGGATATTTAACCGTCCAATTCTTCCACCCAAGAGAGAGAAAAAAGAGAGAGATTCTCTCGTATTCTCGCGAGAAGAGCCATCCACGTTCGTAGAAAAACCTAAGGCCACACACGTACTCACTCATATTATTTGACGATTTTTGAAATAAAATCTCTATTTTTCTCTCTCTCTCTCTCTCTCTCTATATATATATATATATATATATATATATATATATATATATATATATATATATATATATATATATATATATATATATATAGGCACAGATATTTATTAGACAGTGCAAAGATAAACATATGCTTACACACAATCATTATATATATATATATATGTATATGGTGCGATGGGTAAATTGTCGCCATTTTATGTTTAATTTCGTGCATGCGAATTGTTTTTTTTTGGGGGGGAGTGTCGACTACACAGTATAGTAGGGTCAGTTGGGCACCACTTGTGAGAAAGTGAAGCATGACGCAAAGAAATTTGGAAACGGCATGCTGGACGCTTAGCATTCTCACAGGAAGCTACAATACGAACATTTCAGAGCGTCTGGACATCACTCTAAAGACAGGGCAGAAGATTCGGAAAGAGTTGGATGATATATTCAGTCAACATCACGAAGGTGTTTGGAATGATCACTAGTGATGGCGACGTTATTCCTCCATTCATTTTCCCACAGAGACTCAGACTCAACACGGAGGCCTAAATCAAGTACCTTGTGGAGGTAGTGCTGCCGTCGGTCAAGAGGGTTGCTACTGGAAGACTCCTATGTCTGTTGACAGGACTCTGCACCATGTCAGAAATGCCTGTCAGACAATTTTTTGCAACCTAATCAGCCCTTACATCTAGCCACCTTATGTGTAGCGTGCAGTTGAACGAGAGACTAAAAAACATCTTGTAACACCAAAGATGAACTGAAGTCAAGGATTACGGCAGGCATTAAACAAGGGGAGAGCATCCAGAAGAGGCGCAGGAGATTCCAATGTTGTCTAGCGGTGTGTGGTAGAAGACAATGGCGATTTTATTGAATAAATTTACTCTCTAGGATTTTAAGATATTTTTGTGTAATTACATATATATATATATATATATATATATATACAGGGTGTCTCAAAAAATGTACTCACACTTTGAATGACGAGAAAACCTTTACTTATGAACATAGTGAAATGGAATAGCTTCGAATAAAGAAGAAAAATGTAATTGAAGAATCATTTTCGCAAATGTTCAAATTGATGACCAAAAAAAGCATGTTAGAGACAGTTAAAGTGTGAGTACATTTTTGAGACACCCTGTATATATATATATATATATATATATATATATATATATATATATATAGATGGTGCAAACGCAATTTCTAGATTAACATTAGAACCATTGTATCTAGTAGAAATGATTAAAGATATCTTACTGGAATTCTCCAAGGTTTTTGTAACACTATTGGAGTCTACTTTGAACAATAATATTGTATTTAATTCTAAGTTGAAATGATGATCCCTCTTGCTGATGTAACCTGCTGATCCAGTTCTCCTCTCTACTGTTCCCTCTTTTTTTAACTTATTCACCATTCTATTGATGATTCTTGAATGTACATTGAAGATGGAAGCCGGAGTATGAATATTGGTACCATTACTGAGGCCTTAATGATCTTTTTTATCTCACCATTGCTCAGTTGGAAAGACATAGTGGTTCTGACACAAAATGATTTAAAGTGTTTTTCAGTGAATCTTACAACAAATGGTGTCACGATGGCTAAATGTCTTAGCTGAAAACATGGAAAATAGGGACTCAATTAGTTAAATGTTTTGGGATTTTTTTTTAGATATTAAACATTTTGTGGGATGGACAATTATACTGTGACATGATTTGGACAATTTTACTGTTACACTCGGTTAAAGCAAACATAGAAAAGACTATTTGGGGATCTTGTATTTCTGTGATCAATTCAGGACGGGTAATTTTAAGCACATTGTCCTTTAACAGAAATAGCGAGAGCATCCTGACCTGAACTCATTCATAGAAAACGTTTGTCGAGGAGAGACAGTTGAAAGGATACTGGTATTCTTATTCAGATGGTCAGTGAACAGCTAGTCCTTCCGGCAGGGGACTCTCCTCTGTCTGTAAAGGAAGTCGTATCGACCAAATACCTTTTCTTACAGTCAGATTTAAAAATATTTTCCCGCGAACAGAAGATAGGATTCTTGCTCAAATTTCCAATTCCCTCAAACAAAACAAAAAAAAAACGCAGTTTCGTATAACAGATATCGATCATTATTTATTATTTTTCAGCTTACATCAACAAATAGATACACACTCGCACAAATACACATCGTGTGTACATTGAAGTCAACGTCTGTTTTATAATAACATTAAGGCATGAAACTGTCACTCACCATCCAGTGTTTATTTTTATAATTTTATGCTAGTGTTTACACAAAAAGGACCACTTGGCGTCCTGGCTAAGACGATAAACTGCATCCGGCAGCAAAGCCTCTGATCAGGGGTTTTTAAAGAGCATGGAATTGTTGGTCTACCCAGGTCCACCCTCACCCGGGGTGGTAGCACCTATTAGGGTCCCAGCTATGGGCAAATAGTTGACCCCCCAATATGGGGTCAAAACACTACGAAAGTGAAAAAATACGGTTTAATACCAGTTATAATTTTTTGCAAAGGGTTATTACCAGCAATGAATTTGTTGAGATAAAATTATTACCAGCAATATATTATTACCAGCAGTCCATTTCTGAAGAAAAAATATATTACCAGCAATAAAAATCTTATCGACATTAAATAATCTATTGAGGCTGATATACCGTAAAACAAAATAAACCAAATCAAACCAAGGGACAATTGCCACTTAAGTCAGAGGATTATATAATTAGATGATCGTAAATACTAAAAATGAGGAGGAAGAGCTGCATATTATGATGATATATAAGGTATATAACAGTTGACTCTAGACTTGTATATATAAAGATTTTATTGGTAGGGGGAGTACTCACTCAAGAGTTTATTCTACAAGTGACAGTCTTAAGGACGAAGCTGCCCAGAATGTGTCATAACGGATCCCTACCTGTGAAGGTCTGAACTTCTGCAAGTAGATCGTCAGAATATTTGCCACAGACATAGCGACAGAGTAGCAACTTTCCGCCTGTGGGAATGATGATGTAGGATGGAAAATAATTCATCACACACATGGGCGATTAATCGCCTTTTTTCTGTGAAGGCTTGAGAAAGAGGTCTGGGCAGCACCAGCCCAAATACAGCAGAAAATCTCCATTTTTGTTTGAGGTGACATGAAATGCCAACCTGGCCATGTACCCAATGCAATCGGATATGGCTGCCCATGGCAGGTTTGATCAGTCACAAGAAATCACATTAAAACCAACAGTCTATTAGATATGACGATTTCGTCATGCCATGCTTTGAATGCCCGACCTACGCTAGAGTGTGCAAGTCCGTGTTTGGCTTGACGACGCATATAACAAGGCACATTGGAAGTGATGATGTTCAAAGTCAGCATTAACCACACGGAGATAATTCGACATATATATGTAACAAGAAATGCAGAACGATGGCTGGTTGTATGACCCACTGTCGTTCACAAAACAAATGATTGCAGAGTTGTTGGGGGAAGATTAACTGAAGGACTGGACATGTCAGTCATGGTCATACTTGCTTTGTGAGTCAACAGCCACTAATATATATATATATATATATATATATATATATATATATACTAGCAGCATGGCCCGGCGTTGCCCGTGCTTGATTCAAAAATCGTACGACTCCTAGAGCAATCGCTATCACTTGACTTAAAATATTTTTGCCTTTCCTTGCCTTTAAAGGAGTGCCCTTTGCCGTGCTGATGTTGTTACAGGCCTTACTTCTTGCCTATCTCACACTGCGAATTTTTTCTAAGCTCTATACTAAACATTAAATCTGTTACAAAAAAAAAATAAACAAAATGAACACAAAACGATCAGCTTTAAAAAAGAACTCGTAACTGGAAAAGCCGAATGAAAAAAGAATGTTAACAACAAATAATTTTTCACACCCAACCCAGTTCTGCGGAATAAGAATCAACGTTGAGTTTAAGCAAGCGAATGAGCCAATTTGAGTAAAGTGCCATGCAGATTGAAATTTTTCCCACTTGTGACGAATGCAGCTATCGATTTTTTTTTGCATGCTAGCTAACATTCGTGTCAGTCAGCTGTTGGCTCTCACGCTGGCCAATAGAATCTTCCTGACTATTCGTAGCCGCCAGCTATAGGTTCTCATTCTGCCAGTAGAAAATGGCCGCAAAGTACATGAAAACTGCCGTAGAAGCATGAACAAATAAATTATTTCCACTATCGATGGGAGTTGGGAAATGAAAAGTCGTTCTTGGCCTTTCCGATAACTTCGAGCATGTGCCTGTAAATTTTGGTGCAAATCCGTCGAAAATTGTGGCCGTGCATTCGTTACACACACAAACACTTCCTGCCTTTTATACACACACACACACACACACACACACACACACACACACACACACATATATATATATATATATATATATATATATATATATATATGTATTTATGTTATCGTGAAACACACCTATTCTATAGTTATTAGACTCTCCCACCTAATATAAGTAGGAGTAGTAAGAGGAACGAGGGTCAGTCGATGTCGGACGACAGTAGTCGACAGTTAGTCGAATACGAAAGTAGTCAGTGACTACAACAAGATTACTCTGCGTAATACCTATTATATCAAGTTCCTAACGTTTGGTACGTCGAACTTATTTGAGACCGATTTTAGTACAAATACAAGCCTACACTGCGAAAATAACTCCACAACAATATATATATACATATGAAAGGATAGAACAAATATATGGGGAAATATAAAAACCCAATTCACTAATTCTTGGAAACGATACTTAGGTGATTACTTCATTTTCTGGAAATCCTCATGGGCTGATATTAACCAATTGCACACTCTACTTTAAAGCTTACACCCGACAATCAAATTCACACAAGAATATAATTTCAACGAATTACCATTTTTAGATATACTCATTAGAAAATAAAACAACCACATAATCACAGATATCTACCATACACCTACAGACACCCAACAATATCTTCATTTCAAGAGCCATCATATATGTTTGTACGTATATATGTATATATATATATATATATATATATATATATATATATATTTATTCCTTTTAACTTGGGATGTATGTGTATATGTATGTACGTAAGTATGTGTGTGTGTATATACTGATTCCCTCTAATAGGACAGTATGTGTATGTAGAGAGAAAGTGTGCGTATACATGCGCATGCTGATATATATATATACATATAGATATATATATACACATATTGGCAAAAGCAACGGACACACACGCGAACACTACACAGCATAGGAAGTTTGTGCATGTGTGTGTGTTTGTTTGTGTGTGTATATATGAGTGTATGTGTACAAATGTGTTTACTAATTCCTCATAATAAGGCAGTGTGTATGTATGGAGAGGGAGTATACATATGCATGCACATGCTGACAAAAATACAAGAAAATGGAAATAGATCTAAGAACACACAGGGGTCATTAAAAGATAAGAATGCCGATAAATGCTTCACCATTTCTTGGACCAGTCTTAAATGTTTTATTACCCTTCACGCAGAATTCTTTCACTGCCAGTTCAAGAAAGACATCTGCGTCACTAACACACAAAAAAAGAGAATGTCTCATATCGAGAATATTTAACATCGAAAAAACATAAGAAAAAAAATTATTATTTTTAATAATATGTGGAAATCTCCACGCTTTGACTGATGGAGGTCGCGAGGCCAGAAAACTCGTGTAGCAAAATTATGGAAAACAAAGCATAGTATATTTTTTTTTAAATCCACCTTACAACCAAAAATGTTTGCCGTTTCTCTCTTCTTTTTAATATAAATATATGTATATACATATAAATATAAATATGTATATATGTAATTATATGTTTACATATAAATATATGCATGTAATTATATATATATATATATATATATATATATATATATATATATATGTATATTATATATATATGTACAATTATATATATATATATATAATCAAGTTAATTCCCCTCTGAAAGTTCTCCACTGCCTTAACCAGATATTGAACTCGAACTCTTTGGGTCCTGTCACTGGATCTAACTAACGCCTTATCCACTGTGTCATGAAGCCATCAGTGTATTAATTTATGGGTATTATAAAACCAATGACTTCAGAAATCATTTTTACCAGTGCTCATATTGGAATTTTTGCTGTGATCATTGAATTTTTTTTTACCAGAGCTCATATTGCAATTCTTGTTGTTGTTATCGCTTTTCTCTGGTACTCCTTATTAGTGGTTCCCATATTGTATTCATTTCTATGCTTGGTCGACTCAGGAGATTTTCGTGGGCTAGCATATGTGCTGATTCCTTAAGTTTACGAACTTTCCAATTATGTTCTTTGTGTATGATCTTAACTTGATCCCGCAGTGGGCGGTGATCACCTTTTTCTCTCCATATGTGGTCAGCCACGCCTGATCTTTCCACTTCCCTTCGTGTTACAGCTTTCTAGTGTTCTTGAAGCCTTACCTTAAGGGGGCGGCTTTTACCCGCTTTATAAAGGTGTTAGTTCGATCCAGTGACAGGGCGCAAAGA
>CAXIWW010000329.1:47500-50000 GCA_964036315.1 Acanthosepion esculentum
TGGATTAACACTGCGGATGTCATCAACTGGTTTACCAACATCGGATATAAAGACAAATGTACCTTCATGCAGTTTGATATTACAGACTATTATCCATCTATATCCAGAAATCTGTTCACTTTGGCCCTGGATTTCGCTCGGGAATACTCCAACATTTCTGAAAGAGAAGTGAATACCATCATGGAGTGCCGAAATTCGGTTCTAATCTACAAAGATGAACAGTGGACCAAAAAGTCCTGTAACGAAAAATTTGACATTTCAATGGGTTCTCTGGATTCTGCTGAAGCTTCTGATCTTGTTGGATTATTTCTTTTGTATAATTTAAGTGCATTTGATTGCCTAGATTCTGATAGTGTAGGATTATATAGGGACGATGGGTTATTAGTAGTTAAGAATTCCACTAAAATTAAAGTATATCGTATTAGAAAAATGATACATAAGGTATTTAAGGATCTAGGTCTCAGAGTAATAGTTTCCACTAATGTTAAACAAGTAGACTTCCTAGACGTCACCCTAGACATCACTAGCAACACATACCAACCATATGTAAAAATTAATTCCAGTCAAATATACGTTCATCCAAATTCTAACCACCCCCCTGCAATCATCAAACACATACCCTATTCTATTGAATGTAGGATCAGTAACAACTCTTCAAACAGAGATATTTTTAATAAGCATAGAGACCTTTACAATTCTGCACTTAAAAATAGTGGATATAAAAATATTAATATTCAATATAAAAACCCTATAAATAGCAACAATAATGGTAGAAAGAGATCTAGAAAAATCATATGGTATACTCCCCCTTTTAACATTATGGTTAAAACTAAATTGGGGCACCTGTTTCTAAACCTCATTAAAAAACATTTCCCCAAATCTGGAACCAACTCACTCAGTAAAATATTTAACTCTAATACTCTTAAGTTAAGCTATAGTTGTGCTGATAACCTAGAGAAAATAATTAAAAAACATAACAATAGTATATTCAGCAAGTATATGAATTCGGAGAGCCTGACAACCCACAAGGTTGCGCAAAGCAACATTAAGCAAATTGACACTAATAATAAATCATGTAAATGCAGGAATCCCAATAATTGTCCACTAAATAATAATTGTTTAACTAGCTCTGTAGTTTATCTCAGTACTATATCAACACTAGAAGATCCAAATATAAAGAAATTCTACATAGGTTGCACCATGAGACCATTCAAGGAATGCTGGCGGGGTCATCTGCAATCTTTTAATAATAGTAACTATAAATATATGACTTCATTATCCAAATAATTTTGGAGTCTAAAAGAGAAAAATAAAACACCTAAGGTTAAATGGAAATTAATTAGAAAAGCCCGGACATGTAACTCACTATATGCCCCGTGTTACCTATGCCTTAACGAGAAACTTGAAATAATTAGATTTAAAAATAAGACTGATCTTTTAAATCAAAGATATGAACTAACAGTTAACTGTAAACATCGTTTTAAATTTAACTTAGTATAGAAATCATATACTTTCTATGATAATGATAAATTAAACTTAATAGACTATTACCTTTTTAGCATGATAGTCTCCCTATCGATATGAATGTGTACTGGGTACTTACAAAGTATCATACTTGTTTGTATTTGGATGTATATATTTGTATGTTATGTAGAGTTATTTCTACTGTTGGATATGTATATGTGTATATAGGGGTATATATATGTGGGTTTTATTTTTTTTATTTTTATTTTTTTTTTATGAAGGTATATGGTTGGTATATTGGCATCTATCATAGGTTAACCTGTTTATGTGTACGATTAAGGGTGTAAATTCTGGTAAGTGTCTACCACTAAATGTGTAAGTATATGTTTGGGTATATAGAGATATATATGTGTACTTGTGTATGTGTAGATATGTATATGCATATGTATGTATATGTATGTGTGAGTGTGCATATGTGTGTGTATATGTAGTATGTATGTTTCTATGTGTATGTATATGTTTATATATGCATATATATGTATATATATGTATGTTTAAATATGTATATGTATGTGTATATGTGTATGTATATGGGTGTACATTTATATGTATGTGTGGGTATTTATATGTGTGCGCTCGACAGTTTGTGTACTGTATATCTGGATGTGTCGATATGGGTATTTATATATGATTGGATATTTATGTATATATGATTGGATATTTATGTATATATGTTTGTGTGTCATTGTATATGTATTTGTATGTATGCTTTAGTGTCTTGGAGTGTATCATAGATACAAACTAAAATCTACTTTTGTTGATAAGGAACCTTTAATTGCTTACAGACTGTTGTTCTTTTCTTAATTATGATAAACTTTTAATATATTTTATCATAATGTTGTTGGAATATTATTAGAATATAAGTTGGTCTATGTATGCTTATTTCTTTTTCCTTTTTTATGCATGTGTCTACATGTTTATGTATATATGTATATGTGTTTGTATATGTATGTGTGTATGCGTATATATATATATA
>CAXIWW010000329.1:60000-67500 GCA_964036315.1 Acanthosepion esculentum
TAGACTGTAAATAAAGGGTTCAGTTCTACATTCCAACCCCCTGAAGAAGGCTGGAGCGTACAACGGCCGTAACGTTGTAATAAATATGGCGACAAAGATGAGGACATAAGTCCGAATAATGTAAATAATATACATAACACCTCATCTCAGAAATATAGACAGATATTTCGACCTTTCATTCAAACTTGTTTCTGTATTCTCTTTTGTCTGTCTTCTCTTTCTTTCACTACTAGAAACAATTGAACCTTCTCAACCTAGAATTGAATCTGACACGCACTGCTTAATAGGCTGCAATGTTTATTCACGGCACTCCTTGTCTTCTCTTATTGACTGGTTATCACGAGTGTCTTCTCTTTGCCACGTGGAGGCCAATAATCCTTTAATTGTTGAGTCAACACAATCTTCGTACATTGGTACAAAACTTTACTTACTGACTCGATTCGTTTTTTCTCATGCTCTTCTTTGTTTATTATGAGTTGATCTACTCTCCTGAGCCGGATAAGGTTATTCGAGTGCACTTAAAAATCTCTGCAAAAAGTTTAATTTGCCTACTCTCTTTTTTATATGATTTCTTAGCATGGAAGCAAGGCTGATTTTACAGTAGGACAATGGAAAGTTGCCAATGGATGGAGATACTGTTTGCCATATAAAAAAGGCAAAGGTCATCTGATAATATAACCTACTCTTTCGTCGCGCCAAATAAACATATGGTTTATATTTTTAATTGATTTCCTTTCAGAAGCTGACAGGAAATACAATCTCGTTTTAAACGTGTGAATGAGGTTTCTGGACATTTGATGTTTGTATTTGCATCACTCAAAAACTTTGCAAGTCAACCGCATCAAATTCTATCGAAAATGCTCTTGTCCTTTCATCAGATGCAAGAGAACACACTTCATTCAGATGAATCTAATATTCTCGGCGAGATTAGGTCAGTCGAATTTCCTGACATGCTAATGTCATTTACCTTAATAACGCCTCAAAAATGTACGATCCGAAATATTTCATACGTTAAACTAGGTGCCTCCACCTTTTCGCGGAAAATAGCATAGCGTAATGAAAAAGGCCACAAACTTAATAAAAGTAAAGTTTTATTGTCAAAATGCTTATGATATTATTAAGATGAAAGACCAAAGTATATTTTATTATTTTTTAAACTTTTCTGACACGTTCGAAATCTTGGTTAAAAGCTTGTTTTGTTTACGTCATCGCGGTGGTGTAATAATTACATTGACTTTTTTCCGTTGAAAACATCGACTTGGAAATTCTTGTAACAAATCAAATAATTGTCCGATTAAATTAAATATTCAGGACTTACTCACAGATGAATGTAATTAGATTTAAATTGTTTTTAGAAAATTTTCGTAAAAAATATTTTCTTACATATGTACCCCACCCAATTACTTAATTTCATGAAATTTCGTAAAATACCTTTCTATTGCCTGATTTTTTATTCGTTAAAATCACCTAATTTTTTTCAAACATTCATTATTCTAACAGAAAATCGGCTCTGAATTGAAAAATAATAAACGCAATAAAACTATGACAATATTTAATTAGAAATGCTTTTAATTGCTTTTGTAAATAAGTAAATTAAGGACACTATTGTCTGAAGAAATATTTTTTTCCAATGAATAATGAATTTTACAAGAATCATTTCATTGCTTTTAAATTTTAATTATAATAATTTATAACAGTTTAAAAATCGTGTAAAATTCTGTATTGGACTATTTCCTAGATGTGATAAAATAATTAAGTGGAAACGAAATTTACGAATCCAAAATTTAAAATATTAATAAACGTAGTTTCGCTATTCTATTTTTTTAAGTAATTTTTTTTTTTTACTTAATTTATTCCCTTTTTTCATCTATGAAAGGCTAAACGTGACATTCTTATGAAATGGTCACATGATGTAATAGTTGTATCCTTTTATAGAGAAATTAATTTAATAAAATTTTATAGTATTTTTAATTTTTTTAAATTTTTGCATAAAGAAAGGTAAATAAGTCAATAAATTATTAGGTGATTGCGAAATATATGTTCATTTGTAAAAATTACATGGTAGTTATAAAACAAATAAAATGCGTTCACTTAGATTTCCTAAATTTATGTCAATTCTGTCATCCATAAGACCTGTCATCACCTCGAAAACTTACCGATACTTCAATAAAGATCAAAGATAGGACCCATCTTTAAGAAATGATTGTATATTACATTTTTATGCTATAAGTAATATTTATTTTAAATCAGATTAATTTAACTTTAAATTTTCTAATTTTAGTCAAATAACGCGTTCGAAATATATTTTTGGAAAGGTTTTAAAATCGATGAATTTGTTTTGTTTACAAATTTCTTAAAATTAAGAAAATGGCCGCTTTTGAGGATATTTTTAAGAAATTGAGCAAATATCTGACAGTCCAATCTACATAATTTCTAACTGAAATACACTAGAATATATTACTTCCTGGAAATAATAAATGTAATCCTTAACGTTCAATTAAAGGTAACATGAAATCTTCAAGAATGCCTTTTCATTTTAAACCTTAGTTATCGAAAATTTATGCCGAAAAAGTGGAGGTACCTACGTCGAACGTTCTTCTTTCGATGTTACGAGAGACACTCGGTTTTCTTTCTCGGGTGTGGCGTTTATCTCGCTTCCTGTTATTTGGTATTGTCCCGCCCGTGCACTTTCTAAGCTCAGCTGAATCGACATCCTGTTTATATGTTATGACTTTCTCTAACCTATTTTGAGACTCGATTCTGCACTTGGTGTCTATGAGGCCGCATTCCAGGTAAGCGCTTTGATGCACCTGTGGCCCTTTTGATGTTCTGGTGTGACTGAGTATAAAGTCTACTTTGGTATCATTTTGGGTGAACCCAGTACATACTGAAGTCACTAATGATCAACTCATTTTAGAACAAATGCTGCTTTAAATTCGACTAATATCTCTGTTTTCCTGATGTAACGAGAGGAGTGCTAGGGAAGAAAGATTTATTCTCCTTTTTACGCTCCTCCCGTTATGCACATTGTAATATCCATGATATAACAACACCGATATTTCAAGGACAGAACGGAATGGTTAAAAGAAAAAGAATAACAAGATGTTTTGTTCTCAGAGAGATTTTTGTAATATTAAAGCATACACAAATTATATACATATATACTCGTGCCCCAGAGTATATCTACACAGCAAAGCAAAGTGTTAGGAGGAACAAAAAGGAATGGTCTTACATATAATTTCCAGATACTTTTGACCTGGAGAAACTATTTTAGGACTCCAGATTCAAACGAGACGGGTTAATGTATTCCCCAAAGGGAGACGCCACCATGTGCTTGTTAGCTACTGGGAGCAGATTTAGCCTCAGCCTGGGCTCTATGGCCAAGGATAAAAGAAAGGAACGTTTGGTTGCTGTCTACGAACTTAAAATGACTGCCGCTTTTGTCACTGTATGGAGTGACGTCACGAAGCAACCGTCATGAGACCCAACTGAATTATCACCACCAAAGGGAGATAGTCTCTCTCTGTATTCCTACACTGGCATCAATTATGCACTACAAAACCAAATTATTATGTTCGAATACAAATCAAACTTTAAAACTTGTGATACATTTTTCAAAATGAGACGGACGTCATATTAACGAAATAGGTAAGTATATGTTTGCCAACATAACTTGCCTAGCGCGTATCAAAGGCGTCGTTAAAAACTCCGTTAATTGTTGCCAATACGTTTCGATCCCATCGTGTTTGCGCTTCTTTCATGACGAAAGATTGATATGTAAAAAAAATATCAATTTTATATTTAGACACTTTACTCCAAATTGCAGGATGAAGTAAAAAGCGATGAGGAGTTTTATTTCTTTAAGATCAATTAAATTATAGAATAAAAGCAAAAAAAAGGAAAAAGCTACATAATATCTACAGGGTACGGCAGAAATATATCCCGCATAAACCTCTCAGAAAAACGTACCTCATACATAATGGTAATATATTAATGGCAATATTGCTTTCATCTAGCTAATGTCAAACCATTTTGTGAGAGGTATTTCTTTGAGTTATATGCGTAATGTATTTCTGCCGCACCCTGTATTACAAGATACAAAATAATTGTTAATTAAGTCTATATATAAATCATCTACTCCAGAAATTTTAAGAATATATGAAACCAACATCTACGATCAGAAATAATGTTCACGCTGTTGATAAGATAATGTTAAATCTATATAACTTGTGTGCCTGCGGTATAAGCAAATGAAAGATTACTAATGTCTTTCCTTTCCCTTCAGAAAATAGGCGTAGATGCAGTCACTTATAATGGAGTTAGAAGAGAGGAATTCTTAAGACAAAGTGAGGTTTCAGCAATATAGATTAACTTGCCTCCACTAAGACGCATTCAAATATTATCTGATTTACTTTGTATCATCAGGCCATATTTAGTCGACTGTCGTTTTATTCAAACTAATATTAAGAAAAACTATCAAGTGTATATGGCACCATTTGGTGGCGTAATGGATAACGGCTCACATTGAGGAATTGGAGAGCCGAGTTCGAATTCCAGTCGTAATCCATTACATCCACTTACGTGCTAATATCCTTGGGAAAGGTATAAATCCTCTTCTCCCCACTCGGCTATATGTAAATAGCAGGACAGACCGGGTTCTATAGCTTGGATGGAAACTGGTCGATTCGACATGCTGCTGACATATTAAAACTTAGATTTTTGAAAACTTTTGTCTTTACAGATCTGAAATTGCTTTTCGTACATTAAAAATTAAATTTTACATCTAAAACAAAAAAATATATATACATATATTCAGGCAGCATATATCTTATTCAAGAATGTTTGGATGAAAATAATCTGGACATATTATGTCTATTTATTTTATTTAATGCTCTCAAATTCACAGATCAATTTCTTAGTGTTGACTGTAAACCGATTAAGAAAGACGCCGTAGTTTTGGTTATTTATTTTATTTTCCTAAGTACTTCAATCTCATTCAAGATTATTTTCAGGGGTGAATTGCTAAGACAAAAATCAATGTAATTGATAGTTGTGATATTTTTGTACGTGCGCATGAAACGCACTCCGTTATAGTCAATTTAAAAATTAACATTAAGTCTATGTAAGGAATGTAACTTAATTTATATTTTTTTGTTATTAATGTTTTGAAATACTCAACCTGCAATTCTTGAAAAAAAATTTGCAATTTGAGCATGCCAAAAACATTGCTTTTACAGACATTTTAAAAACATTAATAATAAAGAATATAAATTAATATTAAAACGCATATTTTTATATGTGAGTGTTTCGACGTGGTGTAATCGTTAACAAGTTTGTCTTGCTAGATCAATTACAACTGAGTTCGAGCCTCACTGGGAGTTCTATATTTTTGGCCTTGTACCACATCTAAGGTATGCATCGAAAATCATTTCAGGGCACTTCGAGGTAGTGTAATTGTTAACAAGCTTGTCACGCTAGATCAATTACGACTTTATGGTGAGTTCGACCCTCACTTGGTGCTCCATTGGCCTTGTGCCACATCTAAGCTTCTCAGAAAATCACATATATTTATATGTGGATATATAACGTTTAAAACTTCAAATAGTCATAAATAGAAATACCTGAAAATATTTGTATCCAATATGGATTATATATAGGTCGCTCTTTATTTTTTTGTGAAACATGAATTCACAGACAAAAGTTCGTCGCTCCTGACCAAACATGCAGGCAAGCTAAAAACGGAAAGAAGTTGTAGAGGGTCATATTTGCTCACGGCTTGAATGGACACACTACCTAGAAGAGGAAGAAGAAGCTTCTATTAAAAGTGTTATCTTCCAGGAATAACCTAGGTTTATAAGTCCTATCGAAACGCATTCTTTACAATAGATAGAACCTATGAATACACACATACACACACGTATATATATATATATATATATATATATATATATATATATATATATATATATGTATGTGTGTGTGTGTGTGTGTGTGTGCATATGTAAAGTTTAAAACTTCAAGCAGACATAAATAGAACGGTGCGGCGAAAATATTTGTCTATATGGATATACTATTATGGATTATATGTGTCGAAACGAAATCTTTGTGATAGATAGCTATATAGATAGAATATATATATATATATATATATATATATATATATATATATATATATATATATATGAAGTTGAAAACATCATGAATAGAACAGCGTGAAAATATTTGTTTCTGTGGATGCACCATTATGGGTTATATACGTCTCTGTTTATTTTTGTGAAACACGAAGTCACAGACAAACGTTCGTCGCACCTGACAAAACATTCACATAAAAGAAAATGAATACATGCGAAGTAAATGGAAGAGAAACGCGCGTATGAAGCGACAATGTTTGCTTAGAACTGCCAGTCTTGCTGACGCACTGGGGACCAAATGCAGCGTTTTGGATCATAGTTAACATGGAATTTTAAATTCCTTTCGACGGCGATAAATTTGTACACATTTATTGATCTTAGATTCACTTGGCACGATATCACACACTGAGAGAAGGAAGATTAACTGCTGTAGCGAAAGGTTTATAAAAGTACCCGTCCGTTGCACTTTCGTAACGAACTTCTGGACACGAATTTAAAAATTAGTTCAAAACTAGTTGAAGTATCCGTCTCAGACGGGTACGATGTTGGAAGCATAGCATTCAGAACACAATTGAAATTTCGCACCCGACCCCTCTTTTTAAATGGCTTTTACCTTTTTTTATCTTTTAAATCGAGTTCACCCTAAGCAAGTTAGTAAATCCACCCAGACACAAGGAGTTATTGTTTGTGGAAGAATTATAAAGCAGAAGTATTACAAAGGAGCGAGTACAGTAGAAGTGTAATCGGGAGGACAGTAGATAGCGATTGTCATTGCATTTAAATTTTTGAAGATTAAAGTCGGCTGGAAAGCATGGAACCCGAAGGGAGTTCCAGGGGCGAGAAGTACAAGAAAATAAACTGTTAGCATAGAACTTACGGTTACATCAAGCCAACTCAACTATATATCGATAAGACCTCGCCGCCGATCTAGTACTGAGCTTAAATTCGTAAACTCTGAGTACCGTAGCGAAGAGCTCTTCCGAACAATTACGATGAAAGTATATATAGAAAAAGGTACGTGGAGGCAACATTACGGCGGTGGGGAAAGTGACTGAAGCTGAGATACAAGATTAGGACCAACCATATTGCTGATTCTTTGGATTTTATCAAGGACCTCTAGATATAAAGCAGGATCTCTGGGCCTTACGCGGCAGCAATATTCTCAGCATGGACGAATAGGAGACTTATAGATATGCAAGTTAGATTCTTAAAGAGAAAAATTGTCTAGCACGACACGGTGAACCAACTTTCTTAGCAGGTGATCTAACAATGCATTGAGTAAACTCCATTTCATATCAGCCAAAAACGTTAGCACGAGAAGGCGCAACGAGTCACTCTCCGGGAGGTTAGCATCAGCTATGCTGATGAA
>CAXIWW010000329.1:72500-77500 GCA_964036315.1 Acanthosepion esculentum
CCAACCTTGAAATAAAATTCAACACCAGCTCCAAATCAATAAGAGATATACTTAATATCAAACGAGATAGCAACAACAACAGTAGATTCGGAATATAAAAAAACAGATTGTACGAAATACCCATTGATGTACATCGGTGAAACATCCAGAAACCTGAAAAAAGACTATATGAACAGCGCAGATATATTCTACAAAACAACATATATATATATATATATATATATATATATATATATATATATGAGAGAGAGAGGAGGGATATATATAGATAGATAAATAGAGAAAACAAATACTAAGCGTTTTTTGTGGTTTAGGTCATGGTTCTAATGCTGTGGGTTTCATCTGCAATAAGTGTTCCCATTTGATAGATAGCCTCCCAAAACTGTTATTTCTTTCACACAATAACGCTCAAATTTGGTTAAAGATTACATGGCGTAAATACGACCTGACACAAGCCGCATCAATCAGATGCTTTCCATATGTCCAACTGCTTGCATTTCTACCCGCCCAGATCTCAGGTCCATCGACAGAAAACAGGGAAATAATAAATGACATGAGTATATTGTAATATAATGAGAATACAGTGAGACATTTAAGAGAATAAGAAGAGATAAATGAATCGTGATATGCGTGACGGCATCCAATAAGCTGTGAGAAGAAAGCACTCAGGTATTACGACTGAAAAAGCAGAGACGTTCTGTCTATAACCAATTGTTATTTCTCGGCAACAACACTTGTTCAAAAAGAAAATCTGAAGAATATTTCATAACTGCTTGCAAACTTGTACATATCTAGATCAAGGGAGATCATACTAAAAGTGATTATATCTATACTATCCCAGGGTGTATATGAAATGATAGCTTGATTTATCAAATGAATGACAACAGTGTAACTCTCAGCTAATGACTAATGTTCTCGAATCACGGGATATTGCACTTCAATTCGTTATGTATACATTAGAAAATTCCGAAATATCTGAAATTCCAGAAAGCAATCGCTCCTGAGAACTTCAAATAAACGATTTTATTACTAATTGTTAAATTTAGCATCAATATTTACATAATTAATTTTCTGTAAGTATTCGATAAGAATCTTTATTGTTCAACTCTAATTCCTACTGTGTCCTGTTCTAATTTACATCAGCTAGTGACCTTTTCTAATTTAAATCTTATCGTGACCTTTTCTAATTTATATGTTCTCGTACACTTTTCTGATTATATCTTCTCGTATCCTTTTCTAATTTAAATATAGTCCTACCATTTCCTAATTTAAATGGCGTGGGTACGTCAAATGTGCCATACAAGAATTTCAATCCTTTTTTTCTAGCGAAGTTTTTTGATTTCTTAATACTCTGCTTGCTTAGCTTTTAGAATTCATCTTTGGCTATCCCAGTGTGCCTTCGGATTTCAGTAACTCATTTTCCGTCCTCTGTTAAAGCACTTACTACATATTTCAATTTTTGTACTTGATTTATTTTGGTATCTCCGATTTTCAGTTCGCACTTTGGGTCCATCTCTTTGCAAATAACCATGCATTCTGCCTTCTTGCAATTGATGTTTAGTACTTAATTCTCGCTTTTTTTTCGTTAACTTATGCAGGAACTCATGTAACTTTCTTTCTGTGTCTGCTATCAACAATATTGAATCCTGGTAGGGCTACTAATTCTCTCAGAATCGCATCGCTGTATAGGTTGAATAAGTCCATTGAGAAGACATAGCATTGTTTTACCCGCCTTTCTATTTTTGTATATCTGTTGAACTCACTTTCTATCTGTATGCAGGCGGTTTGAGGCAAGTATAGGGTTTTGATTATTCTAATTGTCTTGTCAAATATCTCAAAGTTGCTGAGCAGTTCCAACAGATCTTTTTTGGCGTATTTTATTGAAGGCCTTTGCGTAATCTATAAAACACAGTTACACGTACGTCGACATTTGTATTGTTCTTTCTAACATTGCGAGCATAGATATCGCGTTCCTTGTTCCAGATAAAGGTACGTGTTCGAGCAAACGGTATGATGGACATTGTAAGAAAACAAACTTAAATGATCTTCTCTGGTAGTTCATTCTTTCCCAACCAAATTGATTATTTCTTTATGCAAAGAACGAATCTTTCTTTTATTGATCAATTTACTTAAAGAGGTGACCACACAAAAAGTCATATGGACGATTATAACTGTTTTGGCTGGCACTAAACCTTTCATCCTACGGACGACATACTGTACAGAAAATTCATTGCGTGTCACTCTAGATATTACTAAAAAGAATTCAAAGACTATTGATACCAACATATTCGGAAATTTCACAAGTATGGAAAGGAATGAATATTTCTAATTACAAAAAATATTTGTAAATACATCAAAATGATCAGTGCAGTTTAGCAGTGTAAATGCGCTATTTTACTCACTTAACTAAGAGTTTTAGATAAAAGGATCTATTCTCGTTAGGATAGCTAATTTGTATTTGTTTGCTTGGTATTAGGGAGCCGGGAAAGAGTTTGGTATTCTCTGTAAAGGGTTACCCTGTGGTGCTGTATGAGTGTAAGAATGGGTAAAAAGTGACGTTCATAAGGCTATTCAGGAAAACGGAAAACGGCTAGTCTTCAAGAGGCCAAGATTGCTGTGATTGGGAAACCATCCTGCCAAGAGTTTGCACTATAAAGTATCAATTCTTGGGAAGAATATCTCCAAATGGAAATTACTTCATATTGTAGGAATACGAAGGTAATGGGAAATGATTCATCATTGTGTACATGGCGATCTCCAGTCGTAAAAGTCACGGGATGTGGGGTTCTGGAATGTAATTCGTTAGAACATATGCCATTGAAGCAGCGATAGAAGAGTGAGAGGCTTGCAATAATTCATCTGTGAGAAAATGGTTGTAGAATTTTAAATAAGTCATGACTCAAAATGATGCGTAGATGCTTTTAAACTCTATCAGACAGGCTAGTGTGTACTGGGAAGCTCTGACTTCAAGAAATTAAATTAACTGTGTAGGTAAATTTCAAAGAAATGTTCGTATAGCAGTGACAAGTTAACTAAAGTTATGCAAACAGAAGGTAGTTGATACTCAACCTAAACAAGGGTCTCTTTATAAGGCTGACTTCTATGCCAAAGATATATATATATATATATATATATATATATATATATATATATATATATATATATATACCTTACAAAGCATGATGATACCTGCTAGGAGCCTGTCTTTGTGTGTAAGGAAGAGGATGGCAAATTTCAATTCTTTAACTAGCTGCACCTTGGTGTGGGTCTGGAATAGCTTCAGGTTTAACAGGCGTTTTATACGCAGATGTACACATTGAGTATATCACCGATCTCGTCTAGAATCTGTTACATTATCATCGTGAAGAATACTGAAAACAGTATGGGGAACCAACGCAAAAAAATCTTTCACGTTTTTTACAATTGGAAAAAATGTGTGGGTGTGTATGTCTTTAAAGTGAAAACGGCTTGTTTAGAAATTTACAACGGCTGGTTTATTTGGAAAAATGATTGTTCTTTGTTACAAAGATCAAAGTCACGGACAATTAAGTTACTAAGACCCGCATGATAACCCTTGCATCCAACCAGATGCTAATTGATGGACATCCGTAACTTGCTACATTGTAAACTAATTGGATACATAGAGAGAAGGAATGTTACAGAATCAATGCAGATATGTAAATTTTATCAGCATGTTCTGAATATTACTCAAATATGACCAAAGTTGCATAAATATTTATATATAAAACATCTGTTATATAGATGAAAAACATTATTTTTTCTTTTCCTTAATCTCAATGCTGTTTTTTTAATTATGATTCTTTTACACATGACGTGTAATATGGATGTTAGACTAACGCCAACCACCATATCTCAGAGAATATAAACAGCGAATTTCAGCACTTAACAATTTCCAAAGTCTAACCGAGATAGCTTATGTCGGGAAAAAAAGATTAACTGTAAAAGAACAAGTGTTGGCCAGCGGAACGCAAAACCGATTTCAGCCGAGAAAAGTAGCATGTAACTAGCCGCTATTTCAGTGACGGATATAGCTTTGCAAATGTTACAGGAAAGGGTTTCGCAGGCACTTCTCTTTTTAATGGAATCTCATATGGAGTTGAACTTGACCTGGTCTTGCTGGAATGACAGCACGTTGAAGCAATATTGAACATCACCCATATTTGAGACCAACTACTTTTTATCGTCTACGTGCTTTCTCGGGCGTCCTGGGTATTCATTAATGTCCGGTAATCCATCCAGTTTCATTGTTACTATGATCTCAGTAAACATGAAAAGGTCTCACATGTGTAGTGCCTCATCTCAGCTGTCGCGAATACAATTCATACCGAAATACTGCGATAATACCTTTGATACAACTCTAAAATACTACGGTAATTTTCACTGTATCATTAATTTTTTTAAATTTTTTTTATTCTTAAAAGGGAGCGGAAATTGTGATTTGTAGCGATTAGGTAACTTTTTAGGAGGTCATCACATTTACAGGTTCTAAACTGGAAAAAGAACGTAAATAAGATCAAAGGCTTAGCCTAAACCGGGATTCCGTAATAAAATTCGATTAAAAATTCCAAACTCAAAATGAATGAATTCAACATATGTATGTAAATTCTATGTAAATGTCAAAATGAAGGAATTCACTATATATATATATATATATATATATATATATATATATAGTGAGAGAGAGAGAGAGATAGACAGAGAGACTGAGAGGGGGAGAGAGAGAGAGAGAGAGATAGACAGAGAGACTGAGAGGGGGAGAGAGAGAGACAGAGAAACAGAAAGAGACCGGGGGTTAGACATAATAATGTGAACACCAGACTTAAACATTTACTTATTGACTAATGAGGTGTTGAACCTCCATTAGTTTCTGAAACTCGTTTGATTCTACGTGAAATGGAATCAAATAAGTTTTGAATTGTTTTCAGTGGAATTTTAAACCATTCTTCAATCCGAATCTCGGGAACTTACGTCGGCGACGA
>CAXIWW010000330.1:0-102500 GCA_964036315.1 Acanthosepion esculentum
TGTGTATATATATATATGAATATATATATGAATATATGTGTGTATATATATATATGAATATATATATGAATATATGTGTGTATATATATATATGAATATATATATGAATATATGTGTGTATATATATATATGAATATATATATGAATATATGTGTGTATATATATATATGAATATATATATGAATATATGTGTGTATATATATATATGAATATATATATGAATATGTGTGTATATATATATATATATATGAATATATGTGTGTATATATATATATATATATATATATATGAATATATGTGTGTATATATATATATATATATATATATGAATATATGTGTGTATATATATATATATATATGAATATATATATGAATATATGTGTGTATATATATATATATATGAATATATATATGAATATATGTGTGTATATATATATATATATGAATATATATATGAATATATGTGTGTGTATATATATATATATATGAATATATATATGAATATATGTGTGTATATATATATATATATATATGAAATATATATGAATATATGTGTGTATATATATATATATGAATATATATATGAATATATGTGTGTATATATATATATATGAATATATGTATGAATATATGTGTATATATATATATATATGAATATATATATGAATATATGTGTATATATATATATATATGAATATATATATGAATATATGTGTATATATATATATATGAATATATATATGAATATATGTGTGTATATATATATATATATGAATATATATATGAATATATGTGTGTATATATATATATATATGAATATATATAAGAATATATGTGTGTATATATATATATATGAATATATATATGAATATATGTGTATATATATATATATGAATATATATATGAATATATGTGTGTATATATATATATATATGAATATATATATGAATATATGTGTGTATATATATATATATGAATATATATATGAATATATGTGTATATATATATATATATGAATATATGTGTGTATATATATATATGAATATATGTGTATATATATATATATATGAATATATATATGAATATATGTGTGTATATATATATTATATATGATATATATATATGAATATATGTGTGTATATATATATATATGAATATATATATGAATATATGTGTATATATATATATATGAATATATGTGTATATATATATATATGAATATATGTGTATATATATATATATATGAATATATATATGAATATATGTGTATATATATATATTGAATATATATATGAATATATGTGTATATATATATATATATGAATATATATATGAATATATGTGTATATATATATATATGAATATATATATGAATATATGTGTATATATATATATATGAATATATATATGAATATATGTGTATATATATATATGAATATATATATGAATATATGTGTATAAACATATATGAATATATATATGAATATATGTGTATATATATATATGAATATATATATGAATATATGTGTATATATATATATATGAATATATATATGAATATATGTGTATATATATATATATGAATATATATATGAATATATGTGTGTATATATATATGAATATATATATGAATATATGTGTATATATATATGAATATATGTGTATATATATATATATGAATATATGTGTATATATATATATATATATATGAATATATGTGTATATATATATATATATATGAATATATGTGTATATATATATATATGAATATATGTGTATATATATATATATATATGAATATATGTGTATATATATATATATATATATGAATATATGTGTATATATATATATATATGAATATATGTATATATATATATATATATATATGTATATATATATATATATATATATATATGAATATATGTATATATATATATATATATATATGAATATATGTATATATATATATATATATATGAATATATGTGTATATATATATATATATGAATATATGTGTATATATATATATATATATATGAATATATGTATATATATATATATATATATGAATATATGTGTATATATATATATATATATATGAATATATGTGTATATATATATATATATGAATATATGTGTATATATATATATATATATGAATATATGTGTATATATATATATGAATATATGTGTATATATATATATATATATGAATATATGTGTATATATATATATATGAATATATGTGTATATATATATATATGAATATATGTGTATATATATATATATGAATATATGTGTATATATATATATATATATGAATATATGTGTATATATATATATGAATATATGTGTATATGTATATATATATGAATATATGTGTATATATATATATATATGAATATATGTGTATATATATATATGAATATATGTGTATATATATATATATGAATATATATATGAATATATGTGTATATATATATATATGAATATATATATGAATATATGTGTATATATATATATATGAATATATATATGAATATATGTGTATATATATATATATATATGAATATATATATGAATATATGTGTATATATATATATATATATGAATATATATATGAATATATGTGTATATATATATATATATGAATATATATATGATATGTGTATATATATATATATGTATATATATATATGAATATATGTGTATATATATATATATGTATATATATATATGAATATATGTGTATATATATATATATGAATATATATATGAATATATGTGTATATATATATATATATATGAATATATATATGATATGTGTATATATATATATATGTATATATATATGAATATATGTGTATATATATATATATGTATATATATATGAATATATGTGTATATATATATATATGAATATATATATGAATATATGTGTATATATATATATATGAATATATATATGAATATATGTGTATATATATATATATGAATATATATATGAATATATGTGTATATATATATATATGAATATATATATGAATATATGTGTATATATATATATATGAATATATATATGAATATATGTGTATATATATATATATGAATATATATATGAATATATGTGTATATATATATATATGAATATATATATGAATATATGTGTATATATATATATGAATATATATATGAATATATGTGTATATATATATATATGAATATATATATGAATATATGTGTATATATATATATATGAATATATATATGAATATATGTGTATATATATATATATGAATATATATATGAATATATGTGTATATATATATATATGAATATATATATGAATATATGTGTATATATATATATATGAATATATATGAATATATGTGTATATATATATATATGAATATATATATGAATATATGTGTATATATATATATATGAATATATATATGAATATATGTGTATATATATATATATGAATATGAATATATGTGTATATATATATATGTATATGAATATATGTGTATATATATATATATGAATATATATATGAATATATGTGTATATATATATATATGAATATATATATGAATATATGTGTATATATATATATATGAATATATATATGAATATATGTGTATATATATATATATGAATATATATATGAATATATGTGTATATATATATATGAATATATATATGAATATATGTGTATATATATATATATATATGAATATATGTGTATATATATATATATATGAATATATGTGTATATATATATATATATATGATATATGTGTATATATATATATGAATATATGTGTATATATATATATATGAATATATGTGTATATATATATATATATATATATATATATATATGAATATATGTGTATATATATATATATATATATGAATATATGTGTATATATATATATATATATATATGAATATATGTGTATATATATATATATATATATGAATATATGTGTATATATATATATATATATATATGAATATATGTGTATATATATATATATATATATATGAATATATGTGTATATATATATATATATATATATGAATATATGTGTATATATATATATATATATATATGAATATATGTGTGTATATATATATATATATATATGAATATATGTGTATATATATATATATATATATGAATATATGTGTGTATATATATATATATATATATATGAATATATGTGTATATATATATATATATGAATATATGTGTATATATATATATATATATATATATATATGAATATATGTGTATATATATATATATATATATATATATATGAATATATGTGTATATATATATATATATATATATATATATATGAATATATGTATATATATATATATATATATATATATATATGAATATATGTATATATATATATATATATATATATATGAATATATGTATATATATATATATATATATATATATATATATGAATATATGTGTATATATATATATATATATATATATATATGAATATATGTGTATATATATATATATATATATATATATGAATATATGTGTATATATATATATATATATATATATATATGAATATATGTGTATATATATATATATATATATATATATGAATATATGTGTGTGTATATATATATATATATATATATATATATGAATATATGTGTATATATATATATATATGAATATATGTGTATATATATATATATATGAATATATGTGTATATATATATATGAATATATATATGAATATATGTGTATATATATATATATATATGAATATATATATGAATATATGTGTATATATATATATATATATATGAATATATGTGTGTATATATATATATATATGAATATATGTGTATATATATATATATATGAATATATGTGTATATATATATATATATATGAATATATATATGTATATATATATATATATATGAATATATGTATATATATATATATATGAATATATATATGAATATATGTATATATATATATATATATGAATATATATATGAATATATGTATATATATATATATATATGAATATATGTATATATATATATATATATATATATATGAATATATGTATATATATATATATATATATATATATGAATATATGTATATATATATATATATGAATATATATATGAATATATGTATATATATATATATGAATATATGTATATATATATATATATGAATATATATATGAATATATGTATATATATATATATATATATGAATATATATATGAATATATGTATATATATATATATATGAATATATATATGAATATATGTATATATATATATATGAATATATATATGAATATATGTATATATATATATATGAATATATATATGAATATATGTATATATATATGAATATATGTATATATATATATATATATATGAATATATATATGAATATATGTGTATATATATATATATGAATATATGTGTATATATATATATATGAATATATGTGTATATATATATATATATATATGAATATATGTGTATATATATATATATATATGAATATATGTGTATATATATATATATATATGAATATATGTGTATATATATATATATATATATTATTGAATATATGTGTATATATATATATATATATATATGAATATATGTGTGTATATATATATATATATATATATATATGAATATATGTGTATATATATATATATATATATATGAATATATGTGTGTATATATATATATATATATATATATATATGAATATATGTATATATATATATATATATGAATATATGTGTATATATATATATATATATATATGAATATATGTGTATATATATATATATATATATGAATATATGTATATATATATATATATATATATATATATGAATATATGTGTATATATATATATATATATATATATATATATATGAATATATGTGTGTGTATATATATATATATATATATATATATGAATATATGTGTATATATATATATATATGAATATATGTGTATATATATATATATATATGAATATATGTGTATATATATATATGAATATATATATGAATATATGTGTATATATATATATATATATGAATATATATATGAATATATGTGTATATATATATATATATATGAATATATGTGTGTATATATATATATATATGAATATATGTGTATATATATATATATATGAATATATGTGTATATATATATATATATGAATATATATATGTATATATATATATATATGAATATATGAATATATATATGAATATATGTATATATATATATATATATGAATATATGTATATATATATATATATGAATATATGTATATATATATATATATATATGAATATATGTATATATATATATATATGAATATATATATGAATATATGAATATATGTATATATATATATATGAATATATGTATATATATATATATATGAATATATATATGAATATATGTATATATATATATATATATATGAATATATATATGAATATATGTATATATATATATATATGAATATATATATGAATATATGTATATATATATATATATGAATATATATATGAATATATGTATATATATATATATGAATATATATATGAATATATGTATATATATATATGAATATATGTATATATATATATATATATATATGAATATATATATGAATATATGTGTATATATATATATATATGAATATATGTGTATATATATATATATGAATATATGTGTATATATATATATATATATATATATATGAATATATGTGTGTGTATATATATATATATATATATATATATATGAATATATGTGTATATATATATATATATGAATATATGTGTATATATATATATATATATATGAATATATGTGTATATATATATATGAATATATATATGAATATATGTGTATATATATATATATATATGAATATATATATGAATATATGTGTATATATATATATATATATGAATATATGTGTGTATATATATATATATATGAATATATGTGTATATATATATATATATGAATATATGTGTATATATATATATATATATGAATATATATATGTATATATATATATATATATGAATATATGTATATATATATATATATGAATATATATATGAATATATGTATATATATATATATATATGAATATATATATGAATATATGTATATATATATATATATATGAATATATGTATATATATATATATATATATATATGAATATATGTATATATATATATATATATATATATATATATGAATATATGTATATATATATATATATGAATATATATATGAATATATGAATATATGTATATATATATATATGAATATATGTATATATATATATATATGAATATATATATGAATATATGTATATATATATATATATGAATATATATATGAATATATGTATATATATATATATATATGAATATATATATGAATATATGTATATATATATATATATGAATATATATATGAATATATGTATATATATATATATGAATATATATATGAATATATGTATATATATATATATGAATATATATATGAATATATGTATATATATATGAATATATGTATATATATATATATATATATGAATATATATATGAATATATGTGTATATATATATATATATGAATATATGTGTATATATATATATATGAATATATGTGTATATATATATATATATATATGAATATATGTGTATATATATATATATATATATGAATATATGTGTATATATATATATATATATATGAATATATGTGTATATATATATATATATATATATGAATATATGTGTGTATATATATATATATATATATATATATGAATATATGTGTATATATATATATATATATATATGAATATATGTGTGTATATATATATATATATATATATATATATGAATATATGTATATATATATATATATATGAATATATGTGTATATATATATATATATATATATGAATATATGTGTATATATATATATATATATATATGAATATATGTATATATATATATATATATATATATATATGAATATATGTGTATATATATATATATATATATATATATATATATATATATGAATATATGTGTGTGTATATATATATATATATATATGAATATATGTGTATATATATATATATATGAATATATGTGTATATATATATATATATATGAATATATGTGTATATATATATATGAATATATATATGAATATATGTGTATATATATATATATATATGAATATATATATGAATATATGTGTATATATATATATATATATGAATATATGTGTGTATATATATATATATATATGAATATATGTGTATATATATATATATATGAATATATGTGTATATATATATATATATGAATATATATATGTATATATATATATATATATGAATATATGAATATATATATGAATATATGTATATATATATATATATATGAATATATGTATATATATATATATATATATATATGAATATATGTATATATATATATATATATATATATGAATATATGTATATATATATATATATATATGAATATATGTATATATATATATATATGAATATATATATGAATATATGAATATATGTATATATATATATATGAATATATGTATATATATATATATATGAATATATATATGAATATATGTATATATATATATATATATATGAATATATATATGAATATATGTATATATATATATATATGAATATATATATGAATATATGTATATATATATATATATGAATATATATATGAATATATGTATATATATATATATGAATATATATATGAATATATGTATATATATATATGAATATATGTATATATATATATATATATGAATATATATATGAATATATGTGTATATATATATATATATGAATATATGTGTATATATATATATATGAATATATGTGTGTATATATATATATATATATGAATATATGTGTGTATATATATATATATATATATGAATATATATATGAATATATGTGTGTATATATATATATATATATGAATATATATATGAATATATGTGTGTATATATATATATATATATGAATATATATATGAATATATGTGTATATATATATATATGAATATATGTGTGTATATATGTGTATATATATATATATATATATGAATATATATATATGAATATATGTGTATATATATATATATATATATATGAATATATGTGTATATATATATATATATATGCATATATATATGAATATATGTGTGTGTATATATATATATATATATATATGAATATATGTGTATATATATATATATATATGCATATATATATGAATATATGTGTGTGTATATATATATATATATATATATATGAATATGTGTGTGTATATATATATATATATATATATATGAATATATGTGTATATATATATATATATATGCATATATATATGAATATATGTGTGTGTATATATATATATATATATATGAATATATGTGTATATATATATATATATATATGAATATATGTGTATATATATATATATATATATGAATATATGTGTATATATATATATATATATATATGAATATATGTGTATATATATATATATATATATGAATATATGTGTATATATATATATATATATATGAATATATGTGTATATATATATATATATATATATGAATATATGTGTATATATATATATATATATATATATGAATATATGTGTGTATATATATATATATATATATATATATGAATATATGTGTATATATATATATATATATATATATATGAATATATTGTGTGTATATATATATATATATATATATATATGAATATATGTGTATATATATATATATATATATATATATGAATATATGTATATATATATATATATATATATATATATATGAATATATGTATATATATATATATATATATATATATATGAATATATGTGTATATATATATATATATATATATATGAATATATGTGTATATATATATATATATATATATATATGAATATAATATATGTGTGTGTATATATATATATATATATATATATGAATATATGTGTATATATATATATATATATAGAATATATGTGTATATATATATATATATGAATATATGTGTATATATATATATGAATATATATATGAATATATGTGTATATATATATATATATGAATATATATATGAATATATGTGTATATATATATATATATATGAATATATATATGAATATATGTGTATATATATATATATATATGAATATATGTGTGTATATATATATATATATATATGAATATATGTGTATATATATATATATATGAATATATGTGTATATATATATATATATGAATATATGTGTATATATATATATATATGAATATATATATGTGTATATATATATATATATGAATATATATATGTATATATATATATATATATGAATATATGTATATATATATATGAATATATATATGAATATATGTATATATATATATATATATATGAATATATGTATATATATATATAATATATATAGAATATATGTATATATATATATATATATATATATGAATATATGTATATATATATATATATATATTATGAATATATGTATATATATATATATATGAATATATATATGAATATATGAATATATGTATATATATATATATGAATATATGTATATATATATATATGAATATATATATGAATATATGTATATATATATATATATGAATATATATATGAATATATGTATATATATATATATATATATGAATATATATATGAATATATGTATATATATATATATATATATGAATATATATATGAATATATGTATATATATATATATATGAATATATATATGAATATATGTATATATATATATATGAATATATATATGAATATATGTGTGTATATATATATATATATATGAATATATATATGAATATATGTGTATATATATATATATGAATATATATATGAATATATGTGTGTATATATGTGTATATATATATATATATATATGAATATATATATATGAATATATGTGTATATATATATATATATATATGAATATATGTGTATATATATATATATATATGCATATATATATGAATATATGTGTGTGTATATATATATATATATATATATGAATATATGTGTATATATATATATATATATGCATATATATATGAATATATGTGTGTGTATATATATATATATGAATATATATATGAATATATGTGTGTGTATATATATATATATATGAATATATATATGAATATATATATATATATATATGAATATATATATGAATATATGTGTGTATATATATATATGAATATATATATGAATATATATATATATATATGAATATATGTGTGTGTATATATATATATATGAATATATATATGAATATATGTGTGTATATATATATATGAATATATATATATATGAATATATATATGAATATATGTGTGTATATATATATATGAATATATATATGAATATATGTGTTTGTGTGTATATATATATATATGAATATATATATGAATATATGTGTTTGTATATATATATATATATATGAATATATGTGTGTGTATGTGTATATATATATATATGAATATATATGTGTGTGTGTGTGTATATATATATATATATGAATATATGTTTGTATATATGAATATATGTCTATATATATATGAATATATGTGTGTGTATATATATATATATATATATATATGAATATATGTTTGTATATATGAATGTATGTCTATATATATATATATATATATATATATATATATATATGAAATTTTGAATGGCTTTTCTATCTCTCATGAATTGCACTAAATTTAGAGAAGTTTTAAGTTAGCCAAGAGAAAGTGTGGTGCCTGTTTAGTGAATGTAAGAATTTAATAAGTTGATTAATTTCATAGGATGACTTGTTAAAACTTGCAATTTATACAAGATGAACAAACCATTACAAATATAATTCACCAGTATACCAATAATTCAGCATTTCAATAATTCACCATATATTTTTGTGTGTGTACTAAATAGTTCCAAGAAGGTAAAAAAAAAAAAATAGATTTTAGATTGTCATAAGAGAGTGAGTTAGGCTGAGAACTTTCCAGGACCACTTCATGCAGACACAAGATATGAATATATCTCAGAGAACATAAAATAACAGGCAGATAACTATCTAAATCTCACCAGCTTATAAAATATTTAAAGAGAATTCTATAATATTTACATTATTGTAGATAATTTTGTAACATTTGAAATCAGTGAGGTCTTGGATTTCAACTTTTTAAATATAACTACCTCGTAATATTAGATGTCAGATTCACATTCCAGAAAACAAATGTCCGTCTGGATATGTAAGAAATGTAATCATTACTTCTTGTGTTGTATAAGAATGTTAAACATCTGGAATATTTATATGGAAAGGAATGAAAGTCAAAGACGTGTATGACATTTTGAAACTTTTTCTGCTCATTGAAATTAATGAAAGCCAGCAATAATTTGGAATGTTTTTGTTGTTTTCTACAGAATTATTGGATGCATTTTATGTAATATACAAGGATGAAAAGTTTTTTTTTCCATTCAGAGATATACAACCGATCTTACATTTTGCTTTGAAAATTAATTGTTTGATTGATTGATAACTACTGAGTATTGGAAAATTAAATTAATTGAAGAAAAGGAAAATGGCTTTTGAGTTAGAAGAGTTAGTTTTCTAGGAATTCTTGAACTGATCATTACATACACATTTTGGAGGTAGAATATTTTTATTAGAAAGCATAACTGAATCTTAGTTCCAAATATCACATTTTTAGAACATTTGAACTGAAGCTTTTATGAAATTTACAAAATCTATGAATTTTTTATTTGATAATATAAAAATATAAAATATTATTTGAATTACTAGTTTGATTTTGGAGGTAGGGAATGTTACAAGCCAGTCATTGAGCCAGCAGAGTTACGTCAGAGGCAAAATTGGCTATCAGGTTCTCGTCAGCCAGATTTTCAGAGGTATAAGTAGTTCTTTAATTCAAAAATTACATTTAAACCATATCTTGTGCATTTCAATAAAAGAGTAGTGGATTTTTATCTAAAATTCTATTTTCAAACAAATGGTCCAACAAATCTTTTTGAATTGCAATATGAATTCCTGCAGTCTTGTCTCTTAGTTTTGCTCAAGTTTCTCAGGAGAATCTTTAACTTGAATTTTTTGTGCCAATCATTTTTACAGCAAGCAAATGATGAATAAAATTCAAGAAAAGGTGATACTCTATAGATATTTGCTTAGGTTTGAGAATTTAATGATATTTCAAAGCTAGCTGGGTGATTCAATGTTGAATTCAATTTTTTTTAAATATATAAAATCCTATATAAATAAGTAGTTTTAAATGATATCTTGAAGGTAATTGATGCAGAAAGGCTATTTCTATAAATGTTAAAATTTCTTTATACAGACATGTGTGTGTATATATATATATATATATATATATATATATATATATATATATATATATATATATATATATATATATATATATATATAAGGCTCAAACTTCCATGGCTATAATTTATTACATTGGAATCATAATCACGATCCAATTCATCAGACCTACAAATTCAAAAATGTAATAAATTATAACCATGGAATATTAGTGTTTGAGCCTTTTATATTATATTCTTACTCTGTCCTGGACATCGAGTTCTACCTGGATTCTATCCTCTTGGGAAGTTATGTATATATATATATATATATATATATATATTAGAGTGTGCAGCTTATATTTTATATCATAAAGAAACAATTTATACAAAAAATTAAATAGCAATGTTAATGTGATTAATGGCGAAATCACTTTGCTAATAAGACTTAATGAGACCTTAACTTACTATCAGTTCATTGAATAATAAGATCCTTATATTTGAGTAGATTTCAGGTGGAAGACACGTGCTGTGTACTATCAACATTTTCAAATTGTCATCTTCAGGGTGCAATTTTTTCCATTCATAGGAAAACACAATTTTTTTCCATACATAGGCAAACAACTAAGACAAAATATGTGTAGACCGAAAGATGTTTTTTTAATTATGTGTAAAACTACTAAGACATTTTTACTCTACCAAATGGATTATACCATTTCACTTTAACTGATAAACACATATAATAATAAAGTTTTGGGGATTTAAAAGTTTTCAAAATTCAAACAAAATTTTCACTTGATCAATTTGGAAAAGAACTCTAGCATCATGGCATCACATGCTCCAAAACATATATTTAACTGTCAATAAATAGCATAATTAAAAAAACATCTTTTGGTCTACACATATTTTGTCTTAGTTGTTTGCCTATGTATGGAAAAAAATTGCGCCCTGAAGATGACAATTTGAAATTATTGAAAGTACTCGGCATGTGTCTTCCATCTGACAACAACTCAAATATAAGGATCTTATTATTCAAGGGATTGATAGTAAATTAATGGCTCATTAAGTCTTGTTAACGAAGTTATTTTGTCATTAATCACATTAACATTGCTATTTAATTCTTTGTATAAATTGTTTCTTTATGATATATGTATATATACAGGGTGCGATGGATAAATTGTCGTCTAAATTATGTAAAATAAAAATAACACTGACATCTCATTTTAACAGATATATTTACCAAAATTACATAAAAATATCTTGAAATACTAAAGAGTAAATAAAATCACCACTTGGCTTCAACCACAGTCCCCAGATGACTTTGGAATTTCCTGCAACTCTTTTGGACAGTCTCCTTGTTTAAGTTGGTGATGCTGCCATAATCTTTGCCTTTAGTTCATCTTTGGTGTTATAAAGAGTTTTGTTGTTTCTCACTCAACTGCACCCCACACATAATCAAGAAGGTTGCAGTCTAGGGAGTTAGGTAGCCAGATGTAAGGGGGTGATGTTAAATTAAAAATATAAAATGGCAACAATTTACCCATCGCATCCTATATATATATATATATATGTGTGTGTGTGTGTGTATATATATATATTTTAAGCATTTCACCCCCAAGCAAGGCTGGAAGCCACGAGCATGAAAGGGGTTACAGAAGATTTGGAGCGAGAGCAGATAGGAGTGATAGAGGAAAGGATGTGGAGAAGGATAGTGGATAGATTAAGGCAGATTAAATCAAATTTCAAGTGGGCAGTGACCAACCATGACTGCCAGTTTCATACGCATACAAGTGACTGTTATATGTGAAAATAGGCCCCCAGGAAAGTCCAAGATGGTAAGGGTGTAGCTGGTGTGCAATCTTAAGCATTCTTTTGGCAGCTGCTTATTCTTAATTCTATATAATGCTCTGTTGTGGGTGACTTTAAGGGCCTGCTATTGTTGAGCACTTTTTTGCTTGAAGCAGTAAGCTCCTTTGTTGTGGTTCTATTGTTCTCCATGACTTTGAGAACCTTTTGGTTGCATTTCTGATGGGTTTTTTTTCTTTTGTATTAAATATGAAATTTACAGCTATTTTGATCTTGGTCAGATAGGTTACAACCTTCTCCCTCCCGGTGAGTTTGGTTGGTATGTGCATGATATGCATGCAATGCTGCACTCTTACCACCTTGGAATTGCCTGGGTGTATAAGGGTTCTTATTTTCAGACACTACAGTCATTGACTGGATGATGATTGCGTGAAAGTGTATGAAACTGGCAGTCGTGGTTGGTTACTGCCCACTTGAAATCTGATTGAAATATATTAAAACTATGGGATTTAATATTGCATAGGGTACTCTTTTTTCCTGTGTGCAATTTTAAGCAGACTCTTTTGGGAGCTACTTATTCTTATATATATATATATAGAGAGATAGAGGGAGAGAGAGAGAGAGAGATAATAATATCAAATCTGTAGGTGCAAAGGATAATCCAAGAAGGTCTTTTTAGTATAAAATATTAAAATGATGGATCCATAAAGAGAGCTGAGTGTATGTTATACAAAGCAATGTATTATTATACAAAGCAATATGATATGCATCAAGGAAAAACTTAATGCATCATCGAAAACAAGGTTATAAATTATAATTTATTTCAATGGCTAAGTTTTTAATACCTGTCTCATCAGACCAAAATTACAAATGGTTTAAATCCAGAATATTTTAAAAAACAAGATAACTGGAAGACTTGACGCTTGACCAAGGAAATCTAGGTGTATATATATATATATATATATATATACACCTATAAACGGAAGAAGAGAAAATAATGAATTAACAGATAGAAAATAATTGAAATAAAATGAATGAATATATAGTACAAAACATATATATATGCACACACATATACATATATATACACATGTAAGAAGAAGTGAAAATAATATACTACAGAAAAAGCCAACATCTTAAATTCAATATCTAATTCATCTTTGTATTTATAGAATCCAACACATACACACACATCCATACAACATATACATGCATATATATATATACATACACCCAAATACATAAATATGAACACAAAAATCAAGGTATATTACTTTTGATAATTAATGCAAAATAATTGTATGGCTGCAAATAAAATAAGATTGAGTAAAATTCTATTTAGGATAATTTAAATTTATTTTTATGACGACATTTAAATATGATCTCATTCCTTTGGTTTAATAGCTGGCTAGGTTTTTAAATTTAATTATTCTAATTTTTTCTTCCATGCATATCTATTTCTGAAGACATTGGGGTTTGGGATTTACCTATAATCTTCCATTCAATCTGTGGGTAGAAGTTTGTTTATTTTAAATATAAAATATAAATCCCTTTTATTTTAAATAAAATAAAACAAAAACATTAATCACCCTTTATTTTAAATATAAAATATAAATCCTGTTTATTTTAAAGAATTTTTATTTTATAAAACCCAGAAATCCCCATATATGTACTGTGCCAACATTGTGTTAAGCAGATATTTTTATTAAAATTTAGGTCTCTACTTAGCACCTTGTGATGTGCATGAAACTCTGAGTTGCACTACCAGTGAGGAATAAAATGTATATTTATTAATGTATGTATTTGTGTGTTTATTTAAAATCAGATCATATATTTTTCCCAAGTTGGTGTTGCTCATGACTAGTAAAGAAAGAAAATGAGTGATTTATATAAAAAAATATTCTGATGGATTTCTATCTCTAAACTCAGACATTTAAAACAAATAACATAAAATGTTAAATGACTTATTGAATCAGATGTAATAATCATTATTGGTATGTGATGATTGAGAAACTCAGTTGACATCACTAAGTGTTGACCTTTATTATATCTGATACAATAATATATATATATATATATATATATATATATATATAACCATCAAGAAATCATTTAAACAAGTTTTATTAAATTCAACTGACAAAGTCTTTCATTTTTTATTTTATTTTTCAATCTTTGAATAAGTTATTGCTCATCTGGATCAAAATTGTGGATAAATTGTTCATGTTTTTGTTATCCTTGGACCTATGATGTTTCTTATTCTCAGCAACAACATTTGAGGTCATCAGTTTCCAACTCGGTATTTATGCTGATGACATAACTATTTATTCTTGTCTTAATACTAAATCTGATAAGTGTGAGAAAGTAAAACTGGTAGCAATCTAAAAAATGACATCCAATCAGTTGTTAACTGGGGCAAGAAATGGCTTGTAAATTTTAACTCTTCCAAAATGAAACTGCTCTCTTTTAATCATAAAAGAGAAACCCCTTTGACTTCCGTCAGCATGGCTGATGCTAATCCCCAGGAGAGCAACTTGTTATGCCTTCTTAATCTCACATTTTCCACTGACATGAAGTGGAGCAATATTATTGAATCAATTGCTAGGTCTGCAGTTAGGAAACATTTTTCTTTCCAGATCTATTTTCTATTTGTCAGATTTCTTAACAAATTTATTGGGATTCTATATCCTATTTCAAACACACATATATATATAAATGTGTGTGTGTGTACACACAGTCTTGTTTTTCATTTACCGTTTCTCCATGTTTTTGTTCTTCCTTCTTCGTATCTTTATATCTTACCTCTGTGCATAGGTCATAAAACACCTGCTTATATATGAATTCCCAGACCAAAGTAATAGCCTGACTCACCACACCCATTTCTCTGGCTACAATTCTTATCAGTTTCCTCTTCAGATTACAACCCAAAACATCAGTTCAGAAGTAAAAAAAATTTTGACAGTGTTGGGATTCTAGCACCCATAGAGAATTACATGGGAATCTTTGGGTCAATGCTCAGCATTAGGTGTTGATTCAGTGGTGAAGAAAGAAAGAAAGAAAGAAAGAAAGGTTAGATTTGCTAAAAATAGAACAGAAACATTTTAGAAAATTGTTTAACTAAATCCAAAGTTTTAAATTTAATTTCCTGTATGTTTACATTTCAAGGAAAATAAAAAATTAAGTCTTTTTTATTAATCATTTCACCCTGAGAAAGATAATAATGCTACCAAGGTAGAAGAGTTTACAATTGTGTGAGAGAATATGAGAAGAAAAAAAACAAACATTATTAAAAAGAATAAAAGAACAGTAATTAAAAAGATAAAAGTTAATTATTGACATTGCATTTAAATTGTTGAAGATCAAGGTTGAAAAGCAAGAAGCCAGAAGAGAATTCCACAAGTGAGAAGAAGAAACTGATAGCATAGAACTTATGGCTACATTTAGCCATTTCAACTGTAAAATGATGAGACCTAGCTGCCAATCTAGTACTGCTCTGAAATTCAGAAAGACTAGGTTCCATAGAGGAAAGTTCATCAGAATAGTTACCATGAAAGTGTTTATAGAAGAAGCAGAGGGAAACCCTATTACCGGCAATGGGAAAGGAGCATTGAAGATTATTCATTGTATGTTATCAAGAATCTCTAAATATATAGCATGAGCATCAGACCAGATATGGCAGCTATATTCAAAGTATGGATAAATTTGTAACATAGAATCTGGAGAGAAAAATTGTGTGGCAAGATACAGTGAAACAAATTTCCTAGCAGCAGACCTAACAAGTGATTCAATATAATCTTTTCATTTCATGTCAGTGGAAAATGTTAGCACGAGAAGACACAATCAGTCACTTTCCTGGAGGTTAGCATCAGCCATCCTGATGGAAGGCAAAATGGGTTGTCTCAGATGATTAAAAGCAAGCAGTTTTGGTTTAGGGGTGTTAAAATTAACAAAGAATGCTTTGGCCAAGTTAGCAACAGATTGTAGATAATGTTTGAGATCTGCTGTCAATTTGACCTTATTGAAATGATCAGACTTACCATTAAAACAGGAGTAAATAGTCTACATCTAACAGTTTCAATGGTGTAGGGGTGGGAACGGGATGCCAGCCTTGTAGGACGTTTAAATTCACGAGGCCTAGGGACAAGCGAAAGCAGCTCCTCGGAGCAATTACCGTGAAAGTACTTGTATAAAAGGCAGAGCGAGGCAACATCGCGTCTGTGAGAGAGCGACTGCAGACGAGATGACAGATCAGGGCCAATCACATTGCATATCCATCTCTGGATCTTATCAAGAACCCTGAGGCAAACAGCAGGGGCCCCAGACCATATATGGCAGCAATACTCCATGCAAGGGCAAATGGTCGATTTATAGACTTGGAGGATCAATTCCAGGGAGAAAAATTTCCTGGCTCAGCACAGGGAACCAACTTTCCTTGCGGTGGATGATACAACTGACTCGATGTATTTGTTCCATCTCAGATCAGCGGATAGCGTGAGACCGAGCAGCCACAGAGAGGAGCTCTCGAGAAGTTGGTCTTCAGACATTCTAATGGGATGCAGGGATGGATCCTTGTGGTGGTTAATAGAGAGCAGTTTTGTTTTAGAGGCGTTAAAGTTAACCATCCATTTCTCATCCCAGTTCACAACCGATTGGAAGTCCTTTTCAATTTGAGCTGCTAGGTTAACTTTGTCAGCATCACTAGATTTGTGTTTGAGGCAGGGATAAATTGTGGTGTCGTCAGCGTAGATGCCGACTTTGGAGTCTATGGCGTCAGGAAGGTCGTTTATAAATATGAGGAACAGAGTAGGGCCTAGGATGGAGCCTTGAGGAACACCTGCGTTAGCGGGATAGGAGCTGGAGATGAATCCACTGAGAACGACCTTCAATTCCCGGTTTGACAGGAATGATTGTATTAGGTCAAACAATCAACCTGTGATACCATAACCCTGGAGCTTGCGAAGAAGGTCGGCATGCCAAACTCTATCAAACGCTTTGGAGATGTCAAGGGCCACGGCATGAGCTTCACTGTTATTATGGATAGATTGGTAGACAAATTCAGTGATGGCCGTAAGCACATTGGCAGTAGATCAGGCAAAGCGGAAACCATACTGCTTGTCTGAGAGCAGATCATGGGATATCAGATGATTAATCACTTCGGTGTTGATAATGGCCTTGAAGACTTTGCCAAAGAGGGGTAGGAGACTGATAGGATGGTAATTGGAAGGGTCGGAGGGGTCACCAGAGTTCTTAAAGACAGAAACAATGGTTGAGGACTTCCAGCAGTCAGGAAAACAGGACTCCTTGAGGCAGCGGTTGTATAATTTAGAGAGGGCAGGCGCTAGTTCAGGTGCGCATTTCTTCAGGACAATGGCTGGTATCCCGTCACCACCAGTAGCCTTGTGGTGATCTAAGTTAGAAATAATGCCCAATACCGACGACAGGGTTATGTGCAATCCGTTCAAGAAGGCCTCAGTTCTGGGAGGGAAATCAGCCAAGGGTACTCTGGAAGAGTCTAGCGTTGAATTGGAAGAAAACTTCCGAGCAAAGCATTCGGCCTTGTCGTCAGAGGTGGTCTGGACCTCAAACTGATTGAACTGTAAAAGAACTGTGTCATTATGGATACTCATGCACTTTCCCACCTCTGGAATCACTGAAACTATCCAGCTCAGAATAGTAGCTGAATTAGTCCTGAAATATTGCCTGACGTGTTCCACCTATCACAAATTGCTCAAAGAGTTTAGGTTCACCATTGTGGATCTAAAAGCTGCATATCTACAGATACAAGTGACAAAGAAATTGTGGAAATATTGGTTGGTCCAGTTTAAGGGAAAGACTTATTGTCTGACCTGCTTAGGATTACATGTTGCACCAAAAGTCATGGCATTATATTCAAGACAGTGCTAGAAAATATGAAATGAATATTAGTGAAGTGATCCCTACTGCTAACATGCTGATAGTCAGCAAAACACAAAAAGAGTTTGGGACAGCTGTGATTGCAGATCATAGCCAAGCTAGATATAGAGAGGGGACCCAACAGAATTAGATTTTGATGGACAGACAAAATGAACAGAGCACAGAGAAAGAGGAAGAGGAAGAATGAAGAAAAGCAAAAATCATGGGAGAAAGGAAGAGAAACTCATTTGTTTTGCCCCCTAAAGCCTCATACTGTAACAATTTATTTTGATACATCATACATATGTAATCAGTGATTTTTGTTTTTAGGGGGTTAAAAGTAGTACAATACCAGAATAATTGTCTATGAATACCACATGTAATGAACCCTGGCTATTGCCAGGGTTCATTACATGTGATATTTGTTTTGACATTAATATTTTGAAACAACATTATCTTATAAGTGATATTTGAATGCCACTTATAAGATAATGTTGTTTGTGAATGACATGAAGTAATGTTATATTACCTATTTAAGTTTGTTTGATAGTGTTGAAAATACTTTTTAAAATCAATTGGAAATTCTCAGTTATACAGGATTAAATAATTTTTTTGTCAACTTATATTTTAATCTATTAAATTAAAATTTTTATTCGAGAGTAAAAGAAATTGTATCTTAGATTTTTCTGCTGCTTTGCATATCAAAGTTGACAAAAATAAAATATTTAATCCTGTATAACTGAGAATTTCCAATTTTCTATTGTGGCTTGACTTCTTGAAATATTTGCTTTTTGAAGTCAAAAATTAGAAAAGAACAATTTGAAAATAATCCTTGACTCATAATTTTAATAAATTCTAATTCATGAAATCAGCAGTTAACCATTATCATTTATATGTAACTTCATTTGCTGTACAAAAACTTTATCCTACCACTGAAGGTGACAATGATCTGTAAACAATAGTGTGTTTGGAATTTATAGTTGTGTTGTCATATCCTGCTATGGCAACAAAAAACAACTTTGAGTGAAATTAACAATAAAGAAACTGCAATTGAAAGCTCTTGAAAAAGAATGCAGTAGAAAGGTAAGTAATATTAATAATTCAGAGTGCTAAAGGTTAAGAATAAATTTGGAGTATACTTACATACCTTATTTTTTTCACAGTAGTAGGTGCTACTACTGTGAAAAAAATAAGGTATGTAAGTATACAGGGGATTAAAAGAAATGCTGTTCATTGCATGCAAGACAAAGCTTTACTAAACAAGCTCTCCAGTTATGGAATCACTAGAAGGGTCTTCTTGATCATAAAATCATTCCTAACAGGTAGTTATTAATGGCCAGTCCTCTGGAGTCCTAGTGGTCAATGCAGGTGTCCCCCAGAGATCACTCCTCAGATCAACCCTCTTTTTGACCTACATAAATGATCTTCTTAAAAATATACTCAGATCATTTGTAAACATCTATGTTGATGATATAACTATATATGGGTGCACCTCTAAAACTCTTGATGGTCAGAGATTGGCGACTAATCTCTCTTCTGATCTCACACAAAATACCCAATGGGTTAAAAACTGGCTGATTACACTCAATGCCTTGAAAACCAAGCTAGTTACATTCCATCTTCACTGATATGCCCCTGAACTACCAACAATCAAGATGAATAGAGGTCATCTTAGAGAAGCACTCTGCCTTGAAAGACTGTTGGGCCTCACTCACACCTGACCTCAAGTGGAATACAATCCATTGCTAAGGATGCAAGTAAAAGGTTCAGCTCTCTGTACTGCTCCAGTAAGTACCTGACTCCTCTGCCATTTACAAGAGGCAGATCATACCAAAAATGGAGTACTGTTTTCATAGTGGGTCAGGAGCAGCTCAGAACATACTCTCCAGCCTTGAGAGAGATCAAAAGTATCTCCAAGCCTTTGTGGGTGGTGAATTATTCTACACCCTTCAACTTCTCCCCCATAGGTAGAATATGACAAGCCTCTCACTGCTTTACCACCACTTCCATGGAAAGTGCTTGGACAAACTACATTCCTTGGTCCTGCCCAGTCAAACCTTCACAGCAAGAACACACCATGCCACTTACATTGTAGTAAACCACCCACATTCTCTCCATATTTCACTGGTAAGAAGTAAATTCCACTTGAGCAGCTTCTTCCTGTAAACCACTGCTCTGTCGAACAGACGCCCAACAGAATGTTTCCCTAATCAATACAATGTCAACCTGTTCAAGGCTAGGGTTAACAAATAAAAAAATAAACAACAGGAATAACAGAGGAAAAAAGTTTGAAATTCAGTTGCTTTGTTTTACTCAACTCACTACATTTACCTGACCTCGTACCAATTGATTATTACCTTTTTCAATTGCTGCAAAATGCTTTTATGAGGAAAACTTTCTCTAATGAAAACCAGATTCAAGAGTTCATTTTTCACATGGAATTTTAATCAAAACTTATGGAAGAACTGTTTGATAAGGGGCAATAATAGTAGATAATTGAATAAATTAATTTTTTTAAGAATAATGTTGAAAAAAAAATGAGGATTTATTTCTGACTCAAACTAATACTTTCAGCATACCAAGTATTGCTATTTTAAAGTTGGCTCATTTTCCGTTGCAGTCATGGCTGTGCATATCTCGAGGAACAGCATCTGTGATCAACTTGAACTGTGGATTGGTGTTATTACCAATGTGCAGAACTGTAGTTACTGTTTGTCGTGGACTACAAAGAAAGGTATTTTAATTTTATTCTTAAAGTAGCTTCCTTCTTGTTATTTTCTGAGCCAACTCTTCAGGACATGAAGACAATTATGGTTCTCCACAGCTTTAATGTCATTTGCTGTTCTCAGTAATACTTACTACCCTCTGTCCTTGTACATATTCCTCTATCAATTTACTTATACTTGCCAAGCAGATTATCTCTCTCTGAGTTATATCAAATCGGTGACCATGGCTCTCCATACTTCCTGTCTTTTTTTTCTCTCAGTAATATTTGTTCCTTTACAAATTCTCTTTGTCTTTATGATACTTGTTACTCCATCCATTTACATTTGAGTAGAAATCTCAAAGACTACTTTATTCTTCTCTGTGCCATGACCCTTCTAGATGTAGGCAGTCATGGCACTCTCTATAATTTCTTATCCTTTGTACTTTTCCTCATTACATGGCTAAAAGTTCTGCTATTTTTCTTATCAAATGTTTGTATTTCTTTTCATTAAAACTTCTTTCATGTAAATATCTTTTTTCCATTCCTATGCACCTTTGAATTTCCATATCACATTTCCATTGTCCATTATTATTGTTGAATTTCTGTCAGATTTTAAATTTTGATATCTTTTTCATAGCTCACATCTTGAGCTGCCTCTTTTGGATGCTGTAATAGATTGTGTATAAACACAGAGATTGAGTAAAAATATGGGCTTTATTTACAACACTGAGTACAGCTCGAATCGCCGGATCATTCATACTTGTGTTTCCGGCTATCTCTTCTCAATGCTGAAAGCTACCTTTTCTTCCTCTACCACTCTCCATCCTCTCAGGAGTGTGGAATACTCGATGTCATTTCTGACAACATAGATAGGGCCCTCTCTGTCCATCCGTACGCTAACATATTTGTGTTTGGTGATTTTAACACCCATCAGAACCAGTGGCTTAAGAACGCTACTACCGACCTTGCAGGCATTCATACTCTCAACTTTTCAGTCTCTCAATCCCTCACTCAGATAATCGATTTCCCCACGCGTTTTGCTTACAACCGTGACTGTAAGGCCTCACTCCTAGACCTGTGTTTTAGCTCCATCCCTGAGTCTTGTAGTACCATGCAGCTCTGTCCTATCGGTAACTCCAATCATGCTGTAGTGTCTGTTAGCATCTCCTTCAGCCCCACCCCCTGCAAGGAGCCTCCTACCACCAGAACCACATTCTGCTACCAACGGGCTGACTGACTTCCTCCGCGATGTCCCCTGGGATGCTGTATTTAAGCTCCCCATTCAAGATTGTGCTTCAGAGGTCTCTTCCTGGGTTAAAGCTGGAATCGACGCTTTCATCCCCTACAGGAAATTCAAGGTCAAACCGCACTCCTCCCCCTGGTTCACAGCTTTTTGCTCAGCCGCCATTGCCCATAGGAACCACTTCTTCCACCGTTTTCGTAGTGATATGTCCGACTCCAATAGACATCTATTTACCTCTGCCCGCAATGAGTGTAAGCGTATTCTCGAAGATGCCAAGTCACTATTTGCTGCTCGGATGAAGGAACGTATTGCATCCCGCAAATTTGGCTCCAAAGATTATTGGCGGCTCTGTAAGAGCATTCTGAACAATAACAAACCCTCCATTCCTCCCCTGTTCAATCAGTTTGAGGTCCTGACCACCTCTGACGACAAGGCCGAATGCTTTGCTCGGAAGTTTTCTTCCAATTCAACGCTAGACTCTTCCAGGGTACTGATTTCCCTCCCAGAACTGAGGCCCTCTTGAACGGATTGCACATAACCCTGTCGTCGGTATTGGGCATTATTTCTAACTTAGATCACCACAAGGCTACTGGTGGTGACGGGATACCAGCCATTGTCCTGAAGAAATGCGCACCTGAACTGGCGCCTGCCCTCTCTAAATTATACAACCGCTGCCTCAAGGAGTCCTGTTTTCCTGACTGCTGGAAGTCCTCAACCATTGTTTCTGTCTTTAAGAACTCTGGTGACCCCTCCGACCCTTCCAATTACCGTCCTATCAGTATCCTACCCCTCTTTGGCAAAGTCTTCAAGGCCATTATCAACACCGAAGTGATTAATCATCTGATATCCCATGATCTGCTCTCAGACAAGCAGTATGGTTTCCGCTTTGCCCGATCTACTGCCGATGTGCTTACGGCCATCACTGAATTTGTCTACCAAGCTATCCATAATAATGGTGAAGCTCGTGCCGTGGCCCTTGACATCTCCAAAGCATTTGATAGAGTTTGGCATGCCTGCCTTCTTCGCAAGCTCCAGGGTTATGGTATCACAGGTCGATTGTTTGACCTAATACAATCATTCCTGTCAAACCGGGAATTGAAGGTCGTTCTCAGTGGATTCATCTCCAGCTCCTATCCTGCTAACGCAGGTGTTCCTCAAGGCTCCATCCTAGGCCCTACTCTGTTCCTCATATTTATAAACGACCTTCCTGACGCCATAGACTCCCAAGTCGGCATCTACACTGACAACACCACAATTTACTCCTGCCTCAAACACAAATCTAGTGATGCTGACAAAGTTAACCTGGCAGCTCAAATTGAAAAGGACCTCCAATCGGTTGTGAACTGGGGTGAGAAATGGATGGTTAACTTTAACGCCTCTAAAACAAAACTGCTCTCTATTAACCACCACAAGGATCCATCCCTGCATCCCATTAGAATGTCTGAAGACCAACTTCTCGAGAGCTCCTCTCTGCGGCTGCTCGGTCTCATGCTGTCCGCTGGTCTGAGATGGAACAAATACATCGAGTCAGTTGCATCATCCACCACAAGGAAAGTTGGTTCCATGTGCTGAGCCAGGAAATTTTTCTCCCCGGAATCGATCCTCCAAGTCTATAAATCGACCATTTGCCCTTGCATGGAGTATTGCTGCCATATATGGTCTGGGGCCCCTGCTGTTTGCCTCAGGGTTCTTGATAAGATCCAGAGATGGATATGCAATGTGATTGGCCCTGATCTGTCATCTCGTCTGCAGTCGCTCTCTCACAGACGCGATGTTGCCTCGCTCTGCCTTTTATACAAGTACTTTCACGGTAATTGCTCCGAGGAGCTGCTTTCGCTTGTCCCTAGGCCTCGTGAATTTAAACGTCCTACAAGGCTGGCATCCCGTTCCCACCCCTACACCATTGAAACTGTTAGATGTAGACGTCTCTTCTACTCCAATAGCTTCATGTCTCGCACATCTCGCCTATGGAACTCCCTTCCCTATTACTGTTTCCCTGACAAATACAATCTCGACATCTCCAGTTGCCTTGATCTATCCACTTCCCTTCTCCACATCCTTTCATCTTTCATTCCTATCTGCTCTCGCTCCAAATCTTCTGTAACCCCCTTGCCTTGATCGACCCACTGTCTTTCTCTTTCTCCACATCCTCTCCTTTACCACTCCTATCTGCTCTTCCTCCAAACCTTCTATAACCCCTTGTGTGATAGTGGCCTCCAGCCTTGCTTGGGGTGATACGCTTAAAAAACACACACACACACATAGAGGAGATTGCATGGTCCAATGACTCTGAGAGAATGGCATTGGGAGTTCTAAACTTCTGGTAGGGCTATCCTTGGAGGAAAAGGTTGAAGATGAGGACCCAGACTAAGTGCAACCAGCCCTAAAACCCCAACAGTGGAACAAGCGAAAAGGATTACAACAAATCTCAATCGCTGAAAAGTGGATGAAAAGAGCTACACATGACAGACATGCTACAGAAGGTGCCACTTGAAATTATAACAGAGTCAGCGGCAGTCCATTGCAGTTTCATTTCTGGATTCTATATATCTCATTCCATATGTGCCATAAAAGAAGGTCATGAAATCATGTGTGTAGGTCACTTCCTGGCAAGTTGAGGTCCACCTTAAATAAATTCATGTCATCAGCACTTTCTTCTACTCTGATATTCTTTCACCTCCAACCAACTCTTGCAAAGCCAGATGGCGATAGGGAATGAATGATGGGAACAGGTTTTGGTGAAACTGGAAGATTCTAGTCCTGAACCTCCACATTGGTGGCAAATTTAGTCATCAACACCATCATCATAAAGGACAATAACTATTATCAAATTGTACATCTCGAAAAAAATTTTTTGTCTTTTTGCTATCTCTTCTAAACTTTGTTCTGTCATCCATTTACTCAAGCTCACTAGGTAGGTTATGTGTTGTTTTCCTCTTGCATGTGAGTGTCAAATTTTCCAAGCCCTCTTTTCTCATTATGTGCCTTAGAAATTTCAACTATCTCTTTCTGATGTTAAGTACAAGTATACTTTTTGTTTTCATTTTCACTAAATCTTAAACATTGCTAATATATTCAGTCCCTGGTATTCTCAGCATCTTCCTGTAGAAACACATTTCTGTTGCCATGAGTCTCTTCATCTGTGAGGAAACTGTATACACTACCATATAAAAAGAATGATATTACATAATAGTTCAGTAATTTTTTCTTTATTTCTAATGAAATTTTCCTGTTCTTAATACTTTTCTTAGCTTTTGGAAGGCATTTTTGCTATCCCAGTTTGCCTTATCAATTTATGTCAAGCCTACAACTGCCTAGTCAGAATTCATAGAATTGATTCTTTGTACAAGTTAAATGAGTCTGGTGAGAAGCACCACCTTTTCACTTTTTCTATTTTTGTGCATTAAAATGTCTATTTGTAAACCATTTGTGAATTATTTTTATATCCTTTCTGTATAAGACAAATTTTTCTAACATCTCAAGTGTTGGAATTTATTATTATTCTGTATTTCTTATGCTTGCTCTGACAGTATTCTGACAATGAATTAAGCATTTCTTGTGCTTCCTTTGTGTCTAATCTGATTCAGTAAATAATCCTAGTTGATTTTTTAATCATTTCATCTCAATAAAGGCAATAAAGCCACGAAGGTGGAAGGGGTTACTGTGTGTTAGAGAATACAAAAAACTATTAAGGAGAGAGAAAAATAAAAGAACAAAAATTAAGAAGACAGATGATAACAATTGACATTGCGTTTAAAATTTTAAGATCAAAGTTGACTGCGAAGTAAGAAGTCAGAAGAGAGTTCTACAACTGAGAAATGTGACAGAAGAAAATGTTAGCATAGAATTTATAGTTACATCTATCAATTTCAACATTAACTTGAGGAGATCTTCCCACCAATCTAATATTGTGCTTAAATTCATAAAGTAGAGTTCATCAGAATTATTACAAGGAATGTATTTATAGTAAAGGAATAGGGAAGCTACATTAAACTGTTGGGGAAAGTGACTGAAGCCAAGATGCCAGTTCAAGACCAATAATATTGTATCTTCCTAGTATTGTAATGTTGCTCATTGAGATAATTATTTCATGAAGTTTGCATTTCTTCACATCTGCTTCCATTGACTATGAACCAAATTCAATAAAATATTTTTCTGTCGCTATCAAAAAATGATGCAGAATGAGTTAATGAAGTAAAATTAGAAGAAATATCAAAAAGTGGAAATGATGCAGAATCAGCTAACAGTAGTAAAATTAGAAGAAATATCAAAACGTGTATTTGATGCAGAATCAGTTAATGGAGGTAAAATTAGAGGAAATATCAAAAAGTGGAGATGATGCAGAATGAGGTAATGAAGTAAAATTAGAAGAAATATCAAAAAGTGGAAATCATGCAGAATCAGCAAATAGTAGTAAAATTAGAAGAAATATCAAAACGTGTATTTGATGCAGAATCAGTTAATGGATTTAGAGAGAATATCAAAAAGTGGAGATGATGCCGAATTAGTCAATGGTAGTAAAACGAGGGGAAATATGACAAAGTGGATATGATGCAGAATAAGCCAATGCAGGTAAAATTAGAAGAAATATCAAAAAATAGAGATGATGCAGAATCAGTTAATAGTAGTAAAAGTAGGGGAAATATCAAAAACTGGAGATGATGCAGAACCAGTTAATGGTCGTAAAATTAGAAAAAATAGCAAAAAGGGGAGATGATGCAGAATGAAGGTAAAATTAGGACAAATATCAAAAAGTGAAGTAGATGCATAATCAGTTAATGGAGGTAAAATTAGAAGGAAGATCAAAAAGTAGAGATGATGCAAAAATATTTAATATTAGTAAAATTAGCGGAAATATCAAAAAATGGAGATGATGCAGAACCAGTTAATGCTAGTAAAATAAGAGGAAATATCAAAAAGTGGAGATGATGTAGAATCAGTTAATGAAGATAAAATTAGAGGAAATATCAAAAATGTAGATGATGCAGAACCAGTTAATGCCAGTAAAATTAGAGGAAATATAAAAAATGGAGATGATGCAGAATCAGTTAATAGAGGTAAAATGAGAAGAAATATAAAAAAGTGGAGATGAAGCAGAATTATTTCATGGAGGTATAATTACAGGAAATATCAAAAAATGGAGATGATGCAGAATCATTTAATGGAGGTAAAATTGCAAGAAATATCAGAAAATGGAGATGATGCAGAATCAGTTAATAGTAGTAAAAGTAGAGGAAATATCAAAAATGTAGATGATTCAGAACCAGTTAATGTTAGTAAAATTAGAGGAAATATAAAAAATGGAGATGATGCAGAACCAGTTAATGTTAGTAAAATTAGAGGAAATATCAAAAGTGTAGATGATGCAGAACCAGTTAATGTTAGTAAAATTAGAGGAAATATCAAAAACTGGAGATGATGCGGAATTATTTAATGGAGGTAAAATTACAAGAAATATCAAAAAATGGAGATGATGCAGAATCAGTTAATAGTAGTAAAATTAGAGGAAATATCAAAAATGTAGATGATTCAGAACCAGTTAATGTTAGTAAAATTAGAGGAAATATCAAAAATGGAGATGATGCAGAACCAGTTAATGTTAGTAAAATTAGTGGAAATATCAAAAAGTGGAGATGATGCAGAATTATTTAATGGAGGTAAAATTACAAGAAATATCAAAAAATAGAGATAATGCAGCATCAGTTAATAGTAGTAAAATTAGAGGAAATATCAAAAATGTAGATGATGCAGAACCAGTTAATGTCAGTAAAATTAGAGGAAATATAAAAAATGGAGATGATGCAGAATCAGTTAATAGAGGTAAAATGAGAAGAAATATAAAAAAGTGGAGATGATGCAGAATTATTTCATGGAGGTATAATTAGAGGAAATATCAAAAACTGGAGATGATGCGGAATTATTTAATGGAGGTAAAATTACAAGAAATATCAAAAGATGGAGATGATGCAGAATCAGTTAATAGTAGTAAAAGTAGAGGAAATATCAAAAATGTAGATGATTCAGAACCAGTTAATGTTAGTAAAATTAAAGGAAATATAAAAAATGGAGATGATGCAGAACCAGTTAATGTTAGTAAAATTAGAGGAAATATCAAAAATGTAGATGATGCAGAACCAGTTAATGTTAGTAAAATTAGAGGAAATATCAAAAATGTAGATGATGCAGAACCAGTTAATGTTGGTAAAATTAGAGGAAATATCAAAAACTGGAGATGATGCGGAATTATTTAATGGAGGTAAAATTACAAGAAATATCAAAAAATGGAGATGATGCAGAATCAGTTAATAGTAGTAAAATTAGAGGAAATATCAAAAATGTAGATGATTCAGAACCAGTTAATGTTAGTAAAATTAGAGGAAATATCAAAAATGGAGATGATGCAGAACCTGTTAATGTTAGTAAAATTAGAGTAAATATCAAAAATGGAGATGATGCAGAACCAGTTAATGTTAGTAAAATTAGAGGAAATATCAAAAATGAAAATGATGCAGAACCTGTTAATGTTAGTAAAATTAGAGGAAATATCAACAATGGATATGATGCAGAACCAGTTAATGTTAGTAAAATTAGAGGAAATATCAAAAATGGAGATGAGGCAGAACCAGTTAATGTTAGTAAAATTAGAGGATATATCAAAAATGAAAATGATGCAGAACCTGTTAATGTTAGTAAAATTAGAGGAAATATCAACAATGGATATGATGCAGAACCAGTTAATGTTAGTAAAATTAGAGGAAATATCAAAAATGGAGATGATGCAGAACCTGTTAATGTTAGTAAAATTAGAGGATATATCAAAAATGAAAATGATGCAGAACCTGTTAATGTTAGTAAAATTAGAGGAAATATCAACAATGGATATGATGCAGAACCAGTTAATGTTAGTGAAATTAGAGGAAATATCAAAAATGGAGATGATGCAGAACCTGTTAATGTTAGTAAAATTAGAGGATATATCAAAAATGAAAATGATGCAGAACCTGTTAATGTTAGTAAAATTAGAGGAAATATCAACAATGGATATGATGCAGAACCAGTTAATGTTAGTAAAATTAGAGGAAATATCAAAAATGGATATGATGCAGAACCTGTTAATGTTAGTAAAATTAGAGGAAATATCAAAAATGGAGATGATGCAGAACCAGTTAATGTTAGAAAAATTAGAGGAAATATCAAAAATGGAGATGATGCAGAACCTGTTAATGTTAGTAAAATTAGAGGAAATATCAACAATGGACATGATGCAGAACCAGTTAATGTTAGTAAAATTAGAGGATATATCAAAAATGAAAATGATGCAGAACCTGTTAATGTTAGTAAAATTAGAGGAAATATCAACAATGGATATGATGCAGAACCAGTTAATGTTAGTAAAATTAGAGGAAATATCAAAAATGGAGATGATGCAGAACCAGTTAATGTTAGTAAAATTAGAGGAAATATCAAAAATGGAGATGATGCAGAACCTGTTAATGTTAGTAAAATTAGAGGATATATCAAAAATGAAAATGATGCAGAACCTGTTAATGTTAGTAAAATTAGAGGAAATATCAACAATGGATATGATGCAGAACCAGTTAATGTTAGTAAAATTAGAGGAAATATCAAAAATGGAGATGATGCAGAACCTGTTAATGTTAGTAAAATTAGAGGATATATCAAAAATGAAAATGATGCAGAACCTGTTAATGTTAGTAAAATTAGAGGAAATATCAACAATGGATATGATGCAGAACCAGTTAATGTTAGTAAAATTAGAGGAAATATCAAAAATGGAGATGATGGAGAACCTGTTAATGTTAGTAAAATTAGAGGATATATCAAAAATGAAAATGATGCAGAACCTGTTAATGTTAGTAAAATTAGAGGAAATATCAACAATGGATATGATGCAGAACCAGTTAATGTTAGTAAAATTAGAGCAAATATCAAAAATGGAGATGATGCAGAACCTGTTAATGTTAGTAAAATTAGTGGAAATATCAAAAATGGAGATGATGCAGAACCAGTTAATGTTAGTAAAATTAGAGGAAATATCAAAAATGGAGATGATGCAGAACCTGTTAATGTTAGTAAAATTAGAGGATATATCAAAAATGAAAATGATGCAGAACCTGTTAATGTTAGTAAAATTAGAGGAAATATCAACAATGGATATGATGCAGAACCAGTTAATGTTAGTAAAATTAGAGGAAATATCAAAAATGGAGATGATGCAGAACCAGTTAATGTTAGTAAAATTAGAGGAAATATCAAAAATGGAGATGATGCAGAACCTGTTAATGTTAGTAAAATTAGAGGATATATCAAAAATGAAAATGATGCAGAACCTGTTAATGTTAGTAAAATTAGAGGAAATATCAAAAATGAAAATGATGCAGAACCTGTTAATGTTAGTAAAATTAGAGGAAATATCAAAAATGGAGATGATGCAGAACCAGTTAATGTTAGTAAAATTAGAGGAAATATCAAAAATGGAGATGAGACAGAACCTGTTAATGTTAGTAAAATTAGAGGAAATATCAACAATGGATATGATGCAGAACCAGTTAATGTTAGTAAAATTAGAGGAAATATCAAAAATGGAGATGATGCAGAACCAGTTAATGTTAGTAAAATTAGAGGAAATATCAAAAATGAAAATGATGCAGAACCTGTTAATGTTAGTAAAATTAGAGGAAATATCAACAATGGATATGATGCAGAACCAGTTAATGTTAGTAAAATTAGAGGAAATATCAAAAATGGAGATGAGGCAGAACCAGTTAATGTTAGTAAAATTAGAGGATATATCAAAAATGAAAATGATGCAGAACCTGTTAATGTTAGTAAAATTAGAGGAAATATCAACAATGGACATGATGCAGAACCAGTTAATGTTAGCAAAATTTGAGGAAATATCAAAAATGGAGATGATGCAGAACCAGTTAATGTTAGTAAAATTAGAGGAAATATCAAAAATGAAAATGATGCAGAACCTGTTAATGTTAGTAAAATTAGAGGAAATATCAACAATGGATATGATGCAGAACCAGTTAATGTTAGTAAAATTAGAGGAAATATCAAAAATGGAGCTGATGCAGAACCAGTGAATGTTAGTAAAATTAGAGGAAATATAAAAAATGTAAATGATGCAGAACCTGTTAATGTTAGTAAAATTAGAGGAAATATAAAAAATGGAAATGATGCAGAACCTGTTAATATTAGTAAAATTAGAGGAAATATCAAAAATGGAGATGATGCAGAACCTGTTAATGTTAGTAAAATTAGAGGAAATATCAAAAATGGATATGATGCAGAACCAGTTAATGTTAGTAAAATTAGAGGAAATATCAAAAATGGAGATGAGACAGAACCTGTTAATGTTAGTAAAATTAGAGGAAATATCAACAATGGATATGATGCAGAACCAGTTAATGTTAGTAAAATTAGAGGAAATATCAAAAATGGAGATGATGCAGAACCAGTTAATGTTAGTAAAATTAGAGGAAATATCAAAAATGAAAATGATGCAGAACCTGTTAATGTTAGTAAAATTAGAGGAAATATCAAAAATGGAGATGATGCAGAACCAGTTAATGTTAGTAAAATTAGAGGAAATATCAAAAATGGAGATGATGCAGAACCAGTTAATGTTATTAAAATTAGAGGAAATATCAAAAATGGAGATGATGCAGAACCAGTTAATGTTAGTAAAATTAGAGGAAATATCAAAAATGAAAATGATGCAGAACCTGTTAATGTTAGTAAAATTAGAGGAAATATCAAAAATGGAGATGATGCAGAACCAGTTAATGTTAGTAAAATTAGAGGAAATATCAAAAATGGAGATGATGCAGAACCAGTTAATGTTAGTAAAATTAGAGGAAATATCAAAAATGGAGATGATGCAGAACCAGTTAATGTTAGTAAAATTAGAGGAAATATCAAAAATGGAGATGATGCAGAACCAGTTAATGTTAGTAAAATTAGAGGAAATATCAAAAATGAAAATGATGCAGAACCTGTTAATGTTAGTAAAATTAGAGGAAATATCAAAAATGGAGATGATGCAGAACCAGTTAATGTTAGTAAAATTAGAGGAAATATCAAAAATGAAAATGATGCAGAACCTGTTAATGTTAGTAAAATTAGAGGAAATATCAAAAATGGATATGATGCAGAACCAGTTAATGTTAGTAAAATTAGAGGAAATATCAAAAATGGAGATGAGACAGAAGCTGTTAATGTTAGTAAAATTAGAGGAAATATCAACAATGGATATGATGCAGAACCAGTTAATGTTAGTAAAATTAGAGGAAATATCAAAAATGGAGATGATGCAGAACCAGTTAATGTTAGTAAAATTAGAGGAAATATCAAAAATGAAAATGATGCAGAACCTGTTAATGTTAGTAAAATTAGAGGAAATATCAACAATGGATATGATGCAGAACCAGTTAATGTTAGTAAAATTAGAGGAAATATCAAAAATGGAGATGAGGCAGAACCAGTTAATGTTAGTAAAATTAGAGGATATATCAAAAATGAAAATGATGCAGAACCTGTTAATGTTAGTAAAATTAGAGGAAATATCAACAATGGACATGATGCAGAACCAGTTAATGTTAGCAAAATTTGAGGAAATATCAAAAATGGAGATGATGCAGAACCAGTTAATGTTAGTAAAATTAGAGGAAATATCAAAAATGAAAATGATGCAGAACCTGTTAATGTTAGTAAAATTAGAGGAAATATCAACAATGGATATGATGCAGAACCAGTTAATGTTAGTAAAATTAGAGGAAATATCAAAAATGGAGATGATGCAGAACCAGTGAATGTTAGTAAAATTAGAGGAAATATAAAAAATGTAAATGATGCAGAACCTGTTAATGTTAGTAAAATTAGAGGAAATATAAAAAATGGAAATGATGCAGAACCTGTTAATATTAGTAAAATTAGAGGAAATATCAAAAATGGAGATGATGCAGAACCTGTTAATGTTAGTAAAATTAGAGGAAATATAAAAAATGGAAATGATGCAGAACCAGTTAATGTTAGTAAAATTAGAGGAAATATCAACAATGGATATGATGCAGAACCAGTTAATGTTAGTAAAATTAGAGGAAATATCAAAAATGGAGATGAGGCAGAACCAGTTAATGTTAGTAAAATTAGAGGAAATATCAAAAATGGACATGATGCAGAACCAGTTAATGTTATTAAAATTAGAGGAAATATCAAAAATGAAAATGATGCAGAACCTGTTAATGTTAGTAAAATTAGAGGAAATATCAACAATGGATATGATGCAGAACCAGTTAATGTTAGTAAAATTAGAGGAAATATCAAAAATGGAGATGAGGCAGAACCAGTTAATGTTAGTAAAATTAGAGGATATATCAAAAATGAAAATGATGCAGAACCTGTTAATGTTAGTAAAATTAGAGGAAATATCAACAATGGATATGATGCAGAACCAGTTAATGTTAGTAAAATTAGAGGAAATATCAAAAATGGAGATGAAGCAGAACCAGTTAATGTTAGTAAAATTAGAGGAAATATCAAAAATGAAAATGATGCAGAACCTGTTAATCTTAGTAAAATTAGAGGAAATATCAAAAATGGAGATGAGGCAGAACCAGTTAATGTTAGTAAAATTAGAGGATATATCAAAAATGAAAATGATGCAGAACCTGTTAATGTTAGTAAAATTAGAGGAAATATCAAAAATGAAAATGATGCAGAACCTGTTAATGTTAGTAAAATTAGAGGAAATATCAAAAATGGAGATGAGGCAGAACCACTTAATGTTAGTAAAATTAGAGGATATATCAAAAATGAAAATGATGCAGAACATGTTAATGTTAGTAAAATTAGAGGATATATCAAAAATGAAAATGATGCAGAACCTGTTAATGTTAGTAAAATTAGAGGAAATATCAAAAATGAAAATGATGCAGAACCTGTTAATGTTAGTAAAATTAGAGGAAATATCAAAAATGGAGATGAGGCAGAACCACTTAATGTTAGTAAAATTAGAGGATATATCAAAAATGAAAATGATGCAGAACATGTTAATGTTAGTAAAATTAGAGGAAATATCAACAATGGATATGATGCAGAACCAGTTAATGTTAGTAAAATTAGAGGAAATATCAAAAATGGAGATGAGGCAGAACCAGTTAATGTTAGTAAAATTAGAGGATATATCAAAAATGAAAATGATGCAGAACCTGTTAATGTTAGTAAAATTAGAGGAAATATCAACAATGGATATGATGCAGAACCAGTTAATGTTAGGAAAATTAGAGGAAATATCAAAAATGGAGATGAGGCAGAACCAGTTAATGTTAGTAAAATTAGAGGATATATCAAAAATGAAAATGATGCAGAACCTGTTAATGTTAGTAAAATTAGAGGAAATATCAACAATGGATATGATGCAGAACCAGTTAATGTTAGTAAAATTAGAGGAAATATCAAAAATGAAAATGATGCAGAACATGTTAATGTTAGTAAAATTAGAGGAAATATCAAAAATGAAAATGATGCAGAACCAGTTAATGTTAGTAAAATTAGAGGAAATATCAAAAATGAAAATGATGCAGAACCAGTTAATGTTAGTAAAATTAGAGGAAATATCAAAAATGGAGATGAGGCAGAACCAGTTAATGTTAGTAAAATTAGAGGATATATCAAAAATGAAAATGATGCAGAACCTGTTAATGTTAGTAAAATTAGAGGAAATATCAACAATGGATATGATGCAGAACCAGTTAATGTTAGTAAAATTAGAGGAAATATCAAAAATGAAAATGATGCAGAACCTGTTAATGTTAGTAAAATTAGAGGAAATATCAAAAATGGAGATGAGGCAGAACCAGTTAATGTTAGTAAAATTAGAGGATATATCAAAAATGAAAATGATGCAGAACCTGTTAATGTTAGTAAAATTAGAGGAAATATCAACAATGGATATGATGCAGAACCAGTTAATGTTAGTAAAATTAGAGGAAATATCAAAAATGGAGATGATGCAGAACCAGTTAATGTTAGTAAAATTAGAGGAAATATCAAAAATGAAAATGATGCAGAACCTGTTAATGTTAGTAAAATTAGAGGAAATATCAACAATGGATATGATGCAGAACCAGTTAATGTTAGTAAAATTAGAGGAAATATCAAAAATGAAAATGATACAGAACCTGTTAATGTTAGTAAAATTAGAGGAAATATCAACAATGGATATGATGCAGAACCAGTTAATGTTAGGAAAATTAGAGGAAATATCAAAAATGGAGATGAGGCAGAACCAGTTAATGTTAGTAAAATTAGAGGATATATCAAAAATGAAAATGATGCAGAACCTGTTAATGTTAGTAAAATTAGAGGAAATATCAACAATGGATATGATGCAGAACCAGTTAATGTTAGTAAAATTAGAGGAAATATCAAAAATGGAGATGATGCAGAACCAGTTAATGTTAGTAAAATTAGAGGAAATATCAAAAATGAAAATGATGCAGAACCTGTTAATGTTAGTAAAATTAGAGGAAATATCAACAATGGATATGATGCAGAACCAGTTAATGTTAGTAAAATTAGAGGAAATATAAAAAATGGAGATGAGGCATGACCAGTTAATGTTAGTAAAATTAGAGGATATATCAAAAATGAAAATGATGCAGAACCTGTTAATGTTAGTAAAATTAGAGGAAATATCAACAATGGATATGATGCAGAACCAGTTAATGTTAGTAAAATTAGAGGAAATATCAAAAATGAAAATGATGCAGAACCTGTTAATGTTAGTAAAATTAGAGGAAATATCAACAATGGATATGATGCAGAACCAGTTAATGTTAGTAAAATTAGAGGAAATATCAAAAATGAAAATGATGCAGAACCAGTTAAAGTTAGTAAAATTAGAGGATATATCAAAAATGAAAATGATGCAGAACCAGTTAATGTTAGTAAAATTAGAGGAAATATCAAAAAATGGAGATGCTGTAGAACCAGTTAATGTTAGTAAAATTAGAGGATATATCAAAAATGGATATGATGCAGAACCTGTTAATGTTAGTAAAATTAGAGGAAATATCAAAAATGGAAATGATGCAGAACCAGTTAATGTTAGTAAAATTAGAGGAAATATCAAAAATGAAAATGATGCAGAACCTGTTAATGTTAGTAAAATTAGAGGAAATATCAACAATGGATATGATGCAGAACCAGTTAATGTTAGTAAAATTAGAGGAAATATCAAAAATGAAAATGATGCAGAACCTGTTAATGTTAGTAAAATTGGAGGAAATATCAACAATGGATATGATGCAGAACCAGTTAATGTTACTAAAATTAGAGGAAATATCAAAAATGAAAATGATGCAGAACCAGTTAAAGTTAGTAAAATTAGAGGATATATCAAAAATGAAAATGATGCAGAACCAGTTAATGTTAGTAAAATTAGAGGAAATATCAAAAAATGGAGATGCTGTATAACCAGTTAATGTTAGTAAAATTAGAGGATATATCAAAAATGGATATGATGCAGAACCTGTTAATGTTAGTAAAATTAGAGGAAATATCAAAAATGAAAATGATGCAGAACCAGTTAATGTTAGTAAAATTAGAGGATATATCAAAAATGAAAATGATGCAGAACCTGTTAATGTTAGTAAAATTAGAGGAAATATCAAAAATGAAAATGATGCAGAACTTGTTAATGTTAGTAAAATTAGAGGAAATATCAACAATGGATATGATGCAGAACCAGTTAATATTAGTAAAATTAGAGGAAATATCAAAAATGAAAATGATGCAGAACCTGTTAATGTTAGTAAAATTAGAGGAAATATCAACAATGGATATGATGCAGAACCAGTTAATGTTAGTAAAATTAGAGGAAATATCAAAAATGGAGATGAGGCAGAACCAGTTAATGTTAGTAAAATTAGAGGATATATCAAAAATGAAAATGATGCAGAACCTGTTAATGTTAGTAAAATTAGAGGAAATATCAACAATGGATATGATGCAGAACCAGTTAATGTTAGTAAAATTAGAGGAAATATCAAAAATGGAAATGATGCAGAACCTGTTAATGTTAGTAAAATTAGAGGAAATATCAACAATGGATATGATGCAGAAACAGTTAATGTTAGTAAAATTAGAGGAAATATCAACAATGGATATGATGCAGAACCAGTTAATGTTAGTAAAATTAGAGGATATATCAAAAATGAAAATGATGCAGAACCAGTTAATGTTAGTAAAATTAGAGGAAATATCAACAATGGATATGATGCAGAACCAGTTAATGTTAGTAAAATTAGAGGAAATATAAAAAATGAAAATGATGCAGAACCAGTTAATGTTAGTAAAATTAGAGGAAATATAGAAAAATAGAGATGATGCAGAACCAGTTAATGTTAGTAAAATTAGAGGAAATATCAAAAATGGAGATGATGCAGAACCAGTTAATATTAGTAAAATTAGAGGAAATATAAAAAATGTAGATGATGCAGAACCTGTTAATGTTAGTAAAATTAGAGGAAATATAAAAAATGGATATGATGCAGAACCAGTTAATGTTAGTAAAATTAGAGGAAATATCAAAAATGGAGATGAGGCAGAACCAGTTAATGTTAGTAAAATTAGAGGAAATATCAAAAATGAAAATGATGCAGAACCTGTTAATGTTAGTAAAATTAGAGGAAATATCAACAATGGATATGATGCAGAACCAGTTAATGTTAGTAAAATTAGAGGAAATATCAAAAATGGAGATGAGGCAGAACCAGTTAATGTTAGTAAAATTAGAGGATATATCAAAAATGAAAATGATGCAGAACCTGTTAATGTTAGTAAAATTAGAGGAAATATCAACAATGGATATGATGCAGAACCTGTTAATGTTAGTAAAATTAGAGGAAATATCAAAAATGGAGATGATGCAGAAACTGTTAATGTTAGTAAAATTAGAGGATATATCAAAAATGAAAATGATGCAGAACCTGTTAATGTTAGTAAAATTAGAGGAAATATCAAAAATGAAAATGATGCAGAACTTGTTAATGTTAGTAAAATTAGAGGAAATATCAACAATGGATATGATGCAGAACCAGTTAATATTAGTAAAATTAGAGGAAATATCAAAAATGAAAATGATGCAGAACCTGTTAATGTTAGTAAAATTAGAGGAAATATCAACAATGGATATGATGCAGAACCAGTTAATGTTAGTAAAATTAGAGGAAATATCAAAAATGGAGATGAGGCAGAACCAGTTAATGTTAGTAAAATTAGAGGATATATCAAAAATGAAAATGATGCAGAACCTGTTAATGTTAGTAAAATTAGAGGAAATATCAACAATGGATATGATGCAGCACCAGTTAATGTTAGTAAAATTAGAGGAAATATCAAAAATGGAAATGATGCAGAACCTGTTAATGTTAGTAAAATTAGAGGAAATATCAACAATGGATATGATGCAGAACCAGTTAATGTTAGTAAAATTAGAGGAAATATCAACAATGGATATGATGCAGAACCAGTTAATGTTAGTAAAATTAGAGGATATATCAAAAATGAAAATGATGCAGAACCAGTTAATGTTAGTAAAATTAGAGGAAATATCAACAATGGATATGATGCAGAACCAGTTAATGTTAGTAAAATTAGAGGAAATATAAAAAATGAAAATGATGCAGAACCAGTTAATGTTAGTAAAATTAGAGGAAATATAGAAAAATAGAGATGATGCAGAACCAGTTAATGTTAGTAAAATTAGAGGAAATATCAAAAATGGAGATGATGCAGAACCAGTTAATATTAGTAAAATTAGAGGAAATATAAAAAATGTAGATGATGCAGAACCTGTTAATGTTAGTAAAATTAGAGGAAATATAAAAAATGGATATGATGCAGAACCAGTTAATGTTAGTAAAATTAGAGGAAATATCAAAAATGGAGATGAGGCAGAACCAGTTAATGTTAGTAAAATTAGAGGAAATATCAAAAATGAAAATGATGCAGAACCTGTTAATGTTAGTAAAATTAGAGGAAATATCAAAAATGGATATGATGCAGAACCAGTTAATGTTAGTAAAATTAGAGGAAATATAAAAAATGAAAATGATGCAGAACCAGTTAATGTTAGTAAAATTAGAGGAAATATAGAAAAATAGAGATGATGCAGAACCAGTTAATGTTAGTAAAATTAGAGGAAATATCAAAAATGGAGATGATGCAGAACCAGTTAATATTAGTAAAATTAGAGGAAATATAAAAAATGTAGATGATGCAGAACCTGTTAATGTTAGTAAAATTAGAGGAAATATAAAAAATGGATATGATGCAGAACCAGTTAATGTTAGTAAAATTAGAGGAAATATCAAAAATGGAGATGAGGCAGAACCAGTTAATGTTAGTAAAATTAGAGGAAATATCAAAAATGAAAATGATGCAGAACCTGTTAATGTTAGTAAAATTAGAGGAAATATCAAAAATGGATATGATGCAGAACCAGTTAATTTTAGTAAAATTAGAGGAAATATCAAAAATGGAGATGATGCAGAACCAGTTAATGTTAGTAAAATTAGAGGAAATATCAAAAATGAAAATGATGCACAACCTGTTAATGTTAGTAAAATTAGAGGAAATATCAACAATGGATATGATGCAGAACCAGTTAATGTTAGTAAAATTAGAGGAAATATCAACAATGGATATGATGCAGAACCAGTTAATGTTAGTAAAATTAGAGGATATATCAAAAATGAAAATGATGCAGAACCAGTTAATGTTAGTAAAATTAGAGGAAATATCAACAATGGATATGATGCAGAACCAGTTAATGTTAGTAAAATTAGAGGAAATATCAAAAATGGAGCTGAGGCAGAACCAGTTAATGTTAGTAAAATTAGAGGAAATATAAAAAATGAAAATGATGCAGAACCAGTTAATGTTAGTAAAATTAGAGGAAATATAGAAAAATAGAGATGATGCAGAACCAGTTAATGTTAGTAAAATTAGAGGAAATATCAAAAATGGAGATGATGCAGAACCTGTTAATATTAGTAAAATTAGAGGAAATATAAAAAATGTAGATGATGCAGAACCTGTTAATGTTAGTAAAATTAGAGGAAATATAAAAAATGGATATGATGCAGAACCAGTTAATGTTAGTAAAATTAGAGGAAATATCAAAAATGGAGATGAGGCAGAACCAGTTAATGTTAGTAAAATTAGAGGAAATATCAAAAATGAAAATGATGCAGAACCTGTTAATGTTAGTAAAATTAGAGGAAATATCAACAATGGATATGATGCAGAACCAGTTAATTTTAGTAAAATTAGAGGAAATATCAAAAATGGAGATGATGCAGAACCAGTTAATGTTAGTAAAATTAGAGGAAATATCAAAAAGGAAAATGATGCACAACCTGTTAATGTTAGTAAAATTAGAGGAAATATCAAAAATGGAGATGAGGCAGAACCAGTTAATGTTAGTAAAATTAGAGGATATATCAAAAATGAAAATGATGCAGAACCTGTTAATGTTAGTAAAATTAGAGGAAATATCAACAATGGATATGATGCAGAACCAGTTAATGTTAGTAAAATTAGAGGAAATATAAAAAATGGAAATGATGCAGAACCAGTTAATGTTAGTAAAATTAGAGGAAATATCAAAAATGAAAATGATGCAGAACCTGTTAATGTTAGTAAAATTAGAGGAAATATCAACAATGGATATGATGCAGAACCAGTTAATGTTAGTAAAATTAGAGGAAATATCAAAAATGGAGATGATGCAGAACCAGTTAATGTTAGTCAAATTAGAGGAAATATCAAAAATGGAGATGATGCAGAACCAGTTAATGTTAGTAAAATTAGAGGAAATATCAAAAATGAAAATGATGTAGAACCAGTTAATGTTAGTAAAATTAGAGGAAATAACAACAATGGATATGATGCAGAACCAGTTAATGTTAGTAAAATTAGAGGAAATATCAAAAATGGAGATGAGGCAGAACAAGTTAATGTTAGTAAAATTAGAGGATATATCAAAAATGAAAATGATGCAGAACCTGTTAATGTTAGTAAAATTAGAGGAAATATCAACAATGGATATGATGCAGAACCAGTTAATGTTAGTAAAATTAGACGAAATATCAAAAATGGAGATGATGCAGAACCAGTTAATGTTAGTAAAATTAGAGGAAATATCAAAAATGAAAATGATGCAGAACCTGTTAATGTCAGTAAAATTAGAGGAAATATCAACAATGGATATGATGCAGAACCAGTTAATGTTAGTAAAATTAGAGGAAATATAAAAAATGGAGATGAGGCAGAACCAGTTAATGTTAGTAAAATTAGAGGATATATGAAAAATGGAGATGATGCAGAACCAGTTAATGTTAGTAAAATTAGAGGAAATATCAAAAATGAAAATGATGCAGAACCTGTTAATGTCAGTAAAATTAGAGGAAATATCAACAATGGAGATGAGGCAGAACCAGTTAATGTTAGTAAAATTAGAGGAAATATAAAAAATGGAAATGATGCAGAACCAGTTAATGTTAGTAAAATTAGAGGAAATATCAACAATGGATATGATGCAGAACCAGTTAATGTTAGTAAAATTAGAGGAAATATCAAAAAATGAAAATGATGCAGAACCTGTTAATATTAGTAAAATTAGAGGAAATATAAAAAATGGAGATGATGCAGAACCAGTTAATGTGAGTAAAATTAGAGGAAATATAAAAAATGAAAATGATGCAGAACCAGTTAATGTTAGTAAAATTAGAGGAAATATAAAAAATGGAGATGATGCAGAACCAGTTAATGTTAGTAAAATTAGAGGAAATATAAAAAATGGAGATGATGCAGAACCAGTTAATATTAGTGAAATTAGAGGAAATATCAAAAATATAGATGATTCAGAACCAGTTAATGTTAGTAAAATTAGAGGAAATATTAAAAATCGAAATGATGCAGAACCAGTTAATGTTAGTAAAATTAGGGGAAATATAAAAAATGAAAATGATGCAGAACCATTTAATGTTAGTAAAATTAGAGGAAATATAAAAAATGGAAATGATGCAGAACCAGTTAATGTTAGTAAAATTAGAGGAAATATCAAAAATGGATATGATGCAGAACCAGTTAATGTTAGTAAAATTAGAGGAAATATCAAAAATGTAAATGATGCAGAACCAGTTAATGTTAGTAAAATTAGAGGAAATATCAAAAATGAAAATGATGCAGAACCTGTTAATGTTAGTAAAATTAGAGGAAATATAAAAAATGGAAATGATGCAGAACCAGTTAATGTTAGTAAAATTAGAGGAAATATCAAAAATGGAGATGAGGCAGAACCAGTTAATGTTAGTAAAATTAGAGGATATATCAAAAATGAAAATGATGCAGAACCTGTTAATGTTAGTAAAATTAGAGGAAATATCAACAATGGATATGATGCAGAACCAGTTAATGTTAGTAAAATTAGACGAAATATCAAAAATGGAGATGATGCAGAACCAGTTAATGTTAGTAAAATTAGAGGAAATATCAAAAATGAAAATGATGCAGAACCTGTTAATGTCAGTAAAATTAGAGGAAATATCAACAATGGATATGATGCAGAACCAGTTAATGTTAGTAAAATTAGAGGAAATATCAAAAATGGAGATGAGGCAGAACCAGTTAATGTTAGTAAAATTAGAGGATATATCAAAAATGAAAATGATGCAGAACCAGATTATGTCAGTAAAATTAGAGGAAATATCAAAAATGGAAATGATGCAGAACCAGTTAATGTTAGTAAAAATAGAGGAAATATCAAAAATGGATATGATGCAGAACCTGTTAATGTTAGTAAAATTAGAGGAAATATCAACAATGGATATGATGCAGAACCAGTTAATGTTAGTAAAATTAGAGGAAATATCAAAAATGGAGATGAGGCAGAACCAGTTAATGTTAGTAAAATTAGAGGAAATATAAAAAATGGAAATGATGCAGAACCAGTTAATGTTAGTAAAAGTAGAGGAAATATCAACAATGGATATGATGCAGAACCAGTTAATGTTAGTAAAATTAGAGGAAATATCAAAAAATGAAAATGATGCAGAACCTGTTAATATTAATAAAATTAGAGGAAATATAAAAAATGGAGATGATGCAGAACCAGTTAATGTGAGTAAAATTAGAGGAAATATAAAAAATGAAAATGATGCAGAACCCATTAATGTTAGTAAAATTAGAGGAAATATAAAAAATGGATATGATGCAGAACCAGTTAATGTTAGTAAAATTAGAGGAAATATAAAAAATGGAGATGATGCAGAACCAGTTAATATTAGTGAAATTAGAGGAAATATCAAAAATATAGATGATGCAGAACCAGTTAATGTTAGTAAAAGTAGAGGAAATATAAAAAATGGATATGATGCAGAACCAGTTAATTTTAGTAAAATTAGAGGAAATATAAAAAATGGAGATGATGCAGAACCAGTTAATATTAGTGAAATTAGAGGAAATATCAAACATATAGATGATTCAGAACCAGTTAATGTTAGAAAAATTAGAGGAAATATTAAAAATGGAGATGATGCAGAAGCAGTTAATGTTAGTAAAATTAGAGGAAATATTAAAAATGGAAATGATGCAGAACCAGTTAATGTTAGTAAAATTAGGGGAAATATAAAAAATGAAAATGATGCAGAACCATTTAATGTTAGTAAAATTAGAGGAAATATAAAAAATGGAAATGATGCAGAACCAGTTAATGTTAGAAAAATTAGAGGAAATATCAAAAATGTAAATGATGCAGAACCAGTTAATGTTAGTAAAATTAGAGGAAATATCAAAAATGGAGATGAGGCAGAACCAGTTAATGTTAGTAAAAGTAGAGGAAATATAAAAAATGGAAATGATGCAGAACCAGTTAATGTTAGTAAAATTAGAGGAAATATCGAAAATGAAAATGATGCAGAACCAGTTAATGTTAGTAAAATTAGAGGAAATATCTAAAATGGAAATGATGCAGAACCAGTTAATGTTAGTAAAATTAGAGGAAATATAAAAAATGGAAATGATGCAGAACCAGTTAATGTTAGTAAAATTAGAGGAAATATCAAAAATGTAGATGATGCAGAACCAGTTAATGTTAGTAAAAGTAGAGGAAATATAAAAAATGTAGATGATACAGAACCAGTTAATGTTAGTAAAAGTAGAGGAAATATAAAAAATGTAGATGATACAGAACCAGTTAATGTTAGTAAAATTAGAGGAAATATAAAAAATGTAGATGATACAGAACCAGTTAATGTTAGTAAAAGTAGAGGAAATATAAAAAATGTAGATGATACAGAACCAGTTAATGTTAGTAAAAGTAGAGGAAATATAAAAAATGGAAATGATGCAGAACCAGGTAATGTTAGTAAAATTAGAGGAAATATCAAAAATGGAGATGAGGCAGAACCAGTTAATGTTAGTAAAATTAGAGGAAATATAAAAAATGGAAATGATGCAGAACCAGTTAATGTTAGTAAAATTAGAGGAAATATCAACAATGGATATGATGCAGAACCAGTTAATGTTAGTAAAATTAGAGGAAATATCAAAAAATGAAAATGATGCAGAACCTGTTAATATTAGTAAAATTAGAGGAAATATAAAAAATGGAGATGATGCAGAACCAGTTAATGTGAGTAAAATTAGAGGAAATATAAAAAATGAAAATGATGCAGAACCCGTTAATGTTAGTAAAATTAGAGGAAATATAAAAAATGGAGATGATGCAGAACCAGTTAATGTTAGTAAAATTAGAGGAAATATAAAAAATGGAGATGATGCAGAACCAGTTAATATTAGTGAAATTAGAGGAAATATCAAAAATATAGATGATGCAGAACCAGTTAATGTTAGTAAAAGTAGAGGAAATATAAAAAATGGATATGATGCAGAACCAGTTAATTTTAGTAAAATTAGAGGAAATATAAAAAATGGAGATGATGCAGAACCAGTTAATATTAGTGAAATTAGAGGAAATATCAAAAATATAGATGATTCAGAACCAGTTAATGTTAGAAAAATTAGAGGAAATATTAAAAATGGAGATGATGCAGAAGAAGTTTATGTTAGTAAAATTAGAGGAAATATTAAAAATGGAAATGATGCAGAACCAGTTAATGTTAGTAAAATTAGGGGAAATATAAAAAATGAAAATGATGCAGAACCATTTAATGTTAGTAAAATTAGAGGAAATATAAAAAATGGAAATGATGCAGAACCAGTTAATGTTAGAAAAATTAGAGGAAATATCAAAAATGTAAATGATGCAGAACCAGTTAATGTTAGTAAAATTAGAGGAAATATCAAAAATGGATATGATGCAGAACCAGTTAATGTTAGTAAAATTAGAGGAAATATAAAAAATGGAAATGATGCAGAACCAGGTAATGTTAGTAAAATTAGAGGAAATATCAAAAATGGAGATGAGGCAGAACCAGTTAATGTTAGTAAAAGTAGAGGAAATATAAAAAATGGAAATGATACAGAACCAGTTAATGTTAGTAAAATTAGAGGAAATATCAAAAATGGAGATGAGGCAGAACCAGTTAATGTTAGTAAAAGTAGAGGAAATATAAAAAATGGAAATGATGCAGAACCAGTTAATGTTAGTAAAATTAGAGGAAATATCGAAAATGAAAATGATGCAGAACCAGTTAATGTTAGTAAAATTAGAGGAAATATAAAAAATGGAAATGATGCAGAACCAGGTAATGTTAGTAAAATTAGAGGAAATATCAAAAATGGAGATGAGGCAGAACCAGTTAATGTTAGTAAAAGTAGAGGAAATATAAAAAATGGAAATGATACAGAACCAGTTAATGTTAGTAAAATTAGAGGAAATATCAAAAATGCAGATGAGGCAGAACCAGTTAATGTTAGTAAAAGTAGAGGAAATATAAAAAATGGAAATGATGCAGAACCTGTTAATGTTAGTAAAAGTAGAGGAAATATAAAAAATGTAGATGATACAGAACCAGTTAATGTTAGTAAATTTAGAGGAAATATAAAAAATGTAGATGATACAGAACCAGTTAATGTTAGTAAAAGTAGAGGAAATATAAAAAATGTAGATGATACAGAACCAGTTAATGTTAGTAAAATTAGAGGAAATATAAAAAATGTAGATGATACAGAACCAGTTAATGTTAGTAAAAGTAGAGGAAATATAAAAAATGTAGATGATACAGAACCAGTTAATATTAGTAAAAGTAGAGGAAATATAAAAAATGGAAATGATGCAGAACCAGGTAATGTTAGTAAAATTAGAGGAAATATCAAAAATGGAGATGAGGCAGAACCAGTTAATGTTAGTAAAATTAGAGGAAATATAAAAAATGGAAATGATGCAGAACCAGTTAATGTTAGTAAAAGTAGAGGAAATATAAAAAATGGAAATGATGCAGAACCAGTTAATGTTAGTAAAATTAGAGGAAATATCAAAAATGTAGATGATATAGAACCAGTTAATGTTAGTAAAAGTAGAGGAAATATAAAAAATGGAAATGATGCAGAACCTGTTAATGTTAGTAAAATTAGAGGAAATATCAAAAATGGAGATGAGGCAGAACCAGTTAATGTTAGTAAAAGTAGAGGAAATATAAAAAATGGAAATGATGCAGAACCAGTTAATGTTAGTAAAATTAGAGGAAATATCAAAAATGTAGATGATGCAGAACCTGTGAATGTTAGTAAAAGTAGAGGAAATATAAAAAATGGAAATGATGCAGAACCAGTTAATGTCAGTAAAATTAGAGGAAATATCAAAAATGTAGATGATACAGAACCAGTTAATGTTAGTAAAAGTAGAGGTAATATAAAAAATGGAAATGATGCAGAACCTGTTAATTTTAGTAAAATTAGAGGAAATATAAAAAATGGAAATGATGCAGAACCTGTTAATGTTAGTAAAATTAGAGGAAATATCAAAATGGAGATGAGGCAGAACCAGTTAATGTTAGTAAAAGTAGAGGAAATATAAAAAATGGAAATGATACAGAACCAGTTAATGTTAGTAAAATTAGGGAAATATCAAAAATGTAGATGATGCAGAACCGGTTAATGTTAGTAAAAGTAGAGGAAATATAAAAAATGGAAATGATGCAGAACCTGTTAATGTTAGTAAAATTAGAGGAAATATCAAAAATGGAGATGAGGCAGAACCAGTTAATGTTAGTAAAAGTAGAGGAAATATAAAAAATGGAAATGATACAGAACCAGTTAATGTTAGTAAAATTAGAGGAAATATCAAAAATGTAGATGATGCAGAACCAGTTAATGTTAGTAAAAGTAGAGGAAATATAAAAAATGGAGATGATGCAGAACCAGTTAATGTTAGTAAAATTAGAGGATATATCAAAAATGGAGATGATGCAGAACCTGTTAATGTTAGTAAAATTAGAGGAAATATCAAAAATGGAGATGAGGCAGAACCAGTTAATGTTAGTAAAAGTAGAGGAAATATAAAAAATGGAAATGATGCAGAACCAGTTAATGTTAGTAAAATTAGAGGAAATATCAAAAATGGAAATGATGCAGAACCAGTTAATGTTAGGAAAATTAGAGGAAATATCAAAAATGGAGATGAGGCAGAACCAGTTAATGTTAGTAAAATTAGAGGAAATATCAAAAATGGAAATGATGCAGAACCAGTTAATGTTAGTAAAATTAGAGGAAATATAAAAAATGGAAATGATACAGAACCAGTTAATGTTAGTAAAATTAGAGGAAATATCAAAAATGTAGATGATACAGAACCAGTTAATGTTAGTAAAAGTAGAGGAAATATAAAAAATGGAAATGATACAGAACCAGTTAATGTTAGTAAAAGTAGAGGAAATATAAAAAATGGAAATGATGCAGAACCAGGTAATGTTAGTAAAATTAGAGGAAATATCAAAAATGGAGATGAGGCAGAACCAGTTAATGTTAGTAAAATTAGAGGAAATATAAAAAATGGAAATGATGCAGAACCAGTTAATGTTAGTAAAATTAGAGGAAATATCAAAAATGTAGATGATGCAGAACCAGTTAATGTTAGTAAAAGTAGAGGAAATATAAAAAATGGAGATGATGCAGAACCAGTTAATGTTAGTAAAATTAGAGGATATATCAAAAATGGAGATGATGCAGAACCTGTTAATGTTAGTAAAATTAGAGGAAATATCAAAAATGGAGATGAGGCAGAACCAGTTAATGTTAGTAAAAGTAGAGGAAATATAAAAAATGGAAATGATGCAGAACCAGTTAATGTTAGTAAAATTAGAGGAAATATCAAATATGGAAATGATGCAGAACCAGTTAATGTTAGCAAAATTAGAGGAAATATCAAAAATGGAGATGAGGCAGAACCAGTTAATGTTAGTAAAATTAGAGGAAATATAAAAAATGGAAATGATGCAGAACCAGTTAATGTTAGTAAAATTAGAGGAAATATAAAAAATGGAAATGATACAGAACCAGTTAATGTTAGTAAAATCAGAGGAAATATCAAAAATGGAGATGAGGCAGAACCAGTTAATGTTAGTAAAATTAGAGGAAATATAAAAAATGGAAATGATGCAGAACCAGTTAATGTTAGTAAAATTAGAGGAAATATAAAAAATGGAGATGATGCAGAACCAGTTAATGTTAGTAAAATTAGAGGAAATATCAAAAATGGAGATGATGCAGAACCAGTTAATTTTTGTAAAATTAGAGCAAATATAAAAAAATGGAGATCATGCAGAACCAGTTAATGTTAGTAAAATTAGAGGAAGTATAAAAAATGTAGATGATTCAGTACCAGATAATTTTAGTAACATTAGAGGAAATATTAAAAATGGAGTTGATGCAGAACCAGTTAATGTTAGTAAAATTAGAGGAAATATCAAAAATGGAGATTATGCAAAACCAGTTAATATTCGTAAAATTCGAGGAAATATCAAAAATGTAGATGATGCAGAACCAGTTAATTTTAGTAAAATTAGAGGAAATATAAAAAATTTAGATGATGCAGAACCAGTTAATTTTAGTAAAATTAGAGGAAATATAAAAAATGGAGATGATGCAGAACCAGTTAATGTTAGTAAAATTAGAGGAAATATAAAAAATGGAGATGATGCAGAACCAGTTAATGTTAGTAAAATTAGAGGAAATATAAAAAATGGAAATGATGCAGAACCAGTTAATGTTAGTAAAATTAGAGGAAATATCAAAAATGAAAATGATGCAGAACCAGTTAATGTTAGTAAAATTAGAGGAAATATAAAACATGGAAATGATGCAGAACCAGTTAATGTTAGTAAAATTAGAGGAAATATAAAAAATGGAAAAGATGCAGAACCATTTAATGTTAGTAAAATTAGAGGAAATATAAAAAATGTAGATGATGCAGAACCAGTTAATGTGAGTAAAAGTAGAGGAAATATAAAAAATGTAGATGATTCAGTACCAGATAATTTTAGTAATATTAGAGGAAATATTAAAAATGGAGTTGATGCAGAACCAGTTAATATTAGTAAAATTAGAGGAAATATCAAAAATGGAGATTATGCAAAACCAGTTAATATTAGTAAAATTCGAGGAAATATCAAAAATGTAGATGATGCAGAACCAGTTAATTTTAGTAAAATTAGAAAAAATATAAAAAATGGAGATGATGCAGAACCAGTTAATGTTAGTAAAATTAGAGGAAATATAAAAAATGTAGATGATTCAGTACCAGATAATTTTAGTAATATTAGAGGAAATATTAAAAATGGAGATGATGCAGAACCAGTTAATGTTAGTAAAATTAGAGGAAATATCAAAAATGGAGATTATGCAAAACCAGTTAATATTAGTAAAATTCAAGGAAATATCAAAAATGTAGATGATGCAGAACCAGTTAATTTTAGTAATATTAGAGGAAATATAAAAAATGGAGATGATGCAGAACCAGTTAATGTTAGTAAAATTAGAGGAAATATAAAAAATGTAGATGATTCAGTACCAGATAATTTTAGTAATATTAGAGGAAATATTAAAAATGGAGATGATGCAGAACCAGTTAATGTTAGAAAAATTAGAGGAAATATCAAAGATGTAGATGATGCAGAACCAGTTAATGTTAGTAAAATTAGAGTTAATATTAAAAATGGAAATGATGCAGAAACAGTTAATGTTAGTAAAAATAGAGGAAATATAAAAAATGCAGATGATGCAGAACCAGTTAATGTTAGTAAAATTAGAGGAAATATCAAAAATGGATATGATGCAGAACCAGTTAATGTTAGAAAAATTAGAGGAAATATCAAAGATGTAGATGATGCAGAACCAGTTATTGTTAGTAAAATTAGAGTTAATATTAAAAATGGAAATGATGCAGAAACAGTTAATGTTAGTAAAATTAGAGGAAATATAAAAAATGGAGATGATGCAGAACCAGTTAATGTTAGTAAAATTAGAGGAAATATCAAAGATGTAGATGATTCAGAACCAGTTAATTTTAGTAAAATTAGAGGAAATATAAAAAATGGAGATGATGCAGAACCAGTTAATGTTAGTAAAATTAGAGGAAATATAAAAAATGGAGATGATTCAGAACCAGTTAATGTTAGTAAAATTAGAGGAAATATAAAAAATGTAGATGATTCAGTACCAGTTAATTTTAGTAAAATTAGAGGAAATATAAAATATGGAGATGATGCAGAACGAGTTAATGTTAGTAAAATTAGAGGAAATATAAAAAATGTAGACGATTCAGTATCACTTAATTTTAGTAAAATTAGAGGAAATATAAAAAATGGAGATGATGCAGAACCAGTTAATTTTAGTAAAATTAGAGGAAATATAAAAAATGGAAATGATGCAGAACCTGTTAATGTTAGTAAAATTAGAGGAAATATCAAAAATGGAGATGAGGCAGAACCAGTTAATGTTAGTAAAAGTAGAGGAAATATAAAAAATGGAAATGATGCAGAACCAGTTAATGTTAGTAAAATTAGAGGAAATATCAAAAATGTAGATGATGCAGAACCTGTGAATGTTAGTAAAAGTAGAGGAAATATAAAAAATGGAAATGATGCAGAACCAGTTAATGTCAGTAAAATTAGAGGAAATATCAAAAATGTAGATGATACAGAACCAGTTAATGTTAGTAAAAGTAGAGGTAATATAAAAAATGGAAATGATGCAGAACCTGTTAATGTTAGTAAAATTAGAGGAAATATAAAAAATGGAAATGATGCAGAACCTGTTAATGTTAGTAAAATTAGAGGAAATATCAAAATGGAGATGAGGCAGAACCAGTTAATGTTAGTAAAAGTAGAGGAAATATAAAAAATGGAAATGATACAGAACCAGTTAATGTTAGTAAAATTAGAGGAAATATCAAAAATGTAGATGATGCAGAACCGGTTAATGTTAGTAAAAGTAGAGGAAATATAAAAAATGGAAATGATGCAGAACCTGTTAATGTTAGTAAAATTAGAGGAAATATCAAAATGGAGATGAGGCAGAACCAGTTAATGTTAGTAAAAGTAGAGGAAATATAAAAAATGGAAATGATACAGAACCAGTTAATGTTAGTAAAATTAGAGGAAATATCAAAAATGTAGATGATGCAGAACCAGTTAATGTTAGTAAAAGTAGAGGAAATATAAAAAATGGAGATGATGCAGAACCAGTTAATGTTAGTAAAATTAGAGGATATATCAAAAATGGAGATGATGCAGAACCTGTTAATGTTAGTAAAATTAGAGGAAATATCAAAAATGGAGATGAGGCAGAACCAGTTAATGTTAGTAAAAGTAGAGGAAATATCAAAAATGGAGATGAGGCAGAACCTGTTAATGTGAGTAAAATTAGAGGAAATATCAAAAATGGAGATGAGGCAGAACCAGTTAATGTTAGTAAAAGTAGAGGAAATATAAAAAATGGAAATGATACAGAACCAGTTAATGTTAGTAAAATTAGAGGAAATATCAAAAATATAGATGATGCAGAACCAGTTAATGTTAGTAAAAGTAGAGGAAATATAAAAAATGGAGATGATGCAGAACCAGTTAATGTTAGTAAAATTAGAGGATATATCAAAAATGGAGATGATGCAGAACCTGTTAATGTTAGTAAAATTAGAGGAAATATCAAAAATGGAGATGAGGCAGAACCAGTTAATGTTAGTAAAAGTAGAGGAAATATAAAAAATGGAAATGATGCAGAACCAGTTAATGTTAGTAAAATTAGAGGAAATATCAAAAATGGAAATGATGCAGAACCAGTTAATGTTAGGAAAATTAGAGGAAATATCAAAAATGGAGATGAGGCAGAACCAGTTAATGTTAGTAAAATTAGAGGAAATATCAAAAATGGAAATGATGCAGAACCAGTTAATGTTAGTAAAATTAGAGGAAATATAAAAAATGGAAATGATACAGAACCAGTTAATGTTAGTAAAATTAGAGGAAATATCAAAAATGTAGATGATACAGAACCAGTTAATGTTAGTAAAAGTAGAGGAAATATAAAAAATGGAAATGATACAGAACCAGTTAATGTTAGTAAAAGTAGAGGAAATATAAAAAATGGAAATGATGCAGAACCAGGTAATGTTAGTAAAATTAGAGGAAATATCAAAAATGGAGATGAGGCAGAACCAGTTAATGTTAGTAAAATTAGAGGAAATATAAAAAATGGAAATGATGCAGAACCAGTTAATGTTAGTAAAATTAGAGGAAATATCAAAAATGGAGATGAGGCAGAACCAGTTAATGTTAGTAAAAGTAGAGGAAATATAAAAAATGGAAATGATGCAGAACCAGTTAATGTTAGTAAAATTAGAGGAAATATCAAAAATGTAGATGATGCAGAACCTGTGAATGTTAGTAAAAGTAGAGGAAATATAAAAAATGGAAATGATGCAGAACCAGTTAATGTCAGTAAAATTAGAGGAAATATCAAAAATGTAGATGATACAGAACCAGTTAATGTTAGTAAAAGTAGAGGTAATATAAAAAATGGAAATGATGCAGAACCTGTTAATGTTAGTAAAATTAGAGGAAATATAAAAAATGGAAATGATGCAGAACCTGTTAATGTTAGTAAAATTAGAGGAAATATCAAAATGGAGATGAGGCAGAACCAGTTAATGTTAGTAAAAGTAGAGGAAATATAAAAAATGGAAATGATACAGAACCAGTTAATGTTAGTAAAATTAGAGGAAATATCAAAAATGTAGATGATGCAGAACCGGTTAATGTTAGTAAAAGTAGAGGAAATATAAAAAATGGAAATGATGCAGAACCTTTTAATGTTAGTAAAATTAGAGGAAATATCAAAATGGAGATGAGGCAGAACCAGTTAATGTTAGTAAAAGTAGAGGAAATATAAAAAATGGAAATGATACAGAACCAGTTAATGTTAGTAAAATTAGAGGAAATATCAAAAATGTAGATGATGCAGAACCAGTTAATGTTAGTAAAAGTAGAGGAAATATAAAAAATGGAGATGATGCAGAACCAGTTAATGTTAGTAAAATTAGAGGATATATCAAAAATGGAGATGATGCAGAACCTGTTAATGTGAGTAAAATTAGAGGAAATATCAAAAATGGAGATGAGGCAGAACCAGTTAATGTTAGTAAAAGTAGAGGAAATATAAAAAATGGAAATGATACAGAACCAGTTAATGTTAGTAAAATTAGAGGAAATATCAAAAATGTAGATGATGCAGAACCAGTTAATGTTAGTAAAAGTAGAGGAAATATAAAAAATGGAGATGATGCAGAACCAGTTAATGTTAGTAAAATTAGAGGATATATCAAAAATGGAGATGATGCAGAACCTGTTAATGTTAGTAAAATTAGAGGAAATATCAAAAATGGAGATGAGGCAGAACCAGTTAATGTTAGTAAAAGTAGAGGAAATATAAAAAATGGAAATGATGCAGAACCAGTTAATGTTAGTAAAATTAGAGGAAATATCAAAAATGGAAATGATGCAGAACCAGTTAATGTTAGGAAAATTAGAGGAAATATCAAAAATGGAGATGAGGCAGAACCAGTTAATGTTAGTAAAATTAGAGGAAATATCAAAAATGGAAATGATGCAGAACCAGTTAATGTTAGTAAAATTAGAGGAAATATAAAAAATGGAAATGATACAGAACCAGTTAATGTTAGTAAAATTAGAGGAAATATCAAAAATGTAGATGATACAGAACCAGTTAATGTTAGTAAAAGTAGAGGAAATATAAAAAATGGAAATGATACAGAACCAGTTAATGTTAGTAAAAGTAGAGGAAATATAAAAAATGGAAATGATGCAGAACCAGGTAATGTTAGTAAAATTAGAGGAAATATCAAAAATGGAGATGAGGCAGAACCAGTTAATGTTAGTAAAATTAGAGGAAATATAAAAAATGGAAATGATGCAGAACCAGTTAATGTTAGTAAAATTAGAGGAAATATCAAAAATGTAGATGATGCAGAACCAGTTAATGTTAGTAAAAGTAGAGGAAATATAAAAAATGGAGATGATGCAGAACCAGTTAATGTTAGTAAAATTAGAGGATATATCAAAAATGGAGATGATGCAGAACCTGTTAATGTTAGTAAAATTAGAGGAAATATCAAAAATGGAGATGAGGCAGAACCAGTTAATGTTAGTAAAAGTAGAGGAAATATAAAAAATGGAAATGATGCAGAACCAGTTAATGTTAGTAAAATTAGAGGAAATATCAAAAATGGAAATGATGCAGAACCAGTTAATGTTAGCAAAATTAGAGGAAATATCAAAAATGGAGATGAGGCAGAACCAGTTAATGTTAGTAAAATTAGAGGAAATATAAAAAATGGAAATGATGCAGAACCAGTTAATGTTAGTAAAATTAGAGGAAATATAAAAAATGGAAATGATACAGAACCAGTTAATGTTAGTAAAATCAGAGGAAATATCAAAAATGGAGATGAGGCAGAACCAGTTAATGTTAGTAAAATTAGAGGAAATATAAAAAATGGAAATGATGCAGAACCAGTTAATGTTAGTAAAATTAGAGGAAATATAAAAAATGGAGATGATGCAGAACCAGTTAATGTTAGTAAAATTAGAGGAAATATCAAAAATGGAGATGATGCAGAACCAGTTAATTTTTGTAAAATTAGAGCAAATATAAAAAATGGAGATGATGCAGAACCAGTTAATGTTAGTAAAATTAGAGGAAGTATAAAAAATGTAGATGATTCAGTACCAGATAATTTTAGTAACATTAGAGGAAATATTAAAAATGGAGTTGATGCAGAACCAGTTAATGTTAGTAAAATTAGAGGAAATATCAAAAATGGAGATTATGCAAAACCAGTTAATATTCGTAAAATTCGAGGAAATATCAAAAATGTAGATGATGCAGAACCAGTTAATTTTAGTAAAATTAGAGGAAATATAAAAAATTTAGATGATGCAGAACCAGTTAATTTTAGTAAAATTAGAGGAAATATAAAAAATGGAGATGATGCAGAACCAGTTAATGTTAGTAAAATTAGAGGAAATATAAAAAATGGAGATGATGCAGAACCAGTTAATGTTAGTAAAATTAGAGGAAATATAAAAAATGGAAATGATGCAGAACCAGTTAATGTTAGTAAAATTAGAGGAAATATCAAAAATGAAAATGATGCAGAACCAGATAATGTTAGTAAAATTAGAGGAAATATAAAACATGGAACTGATGCAGAACCAGTTAATGTTAGTAAAATTAGAGGAAATATAAAAAATGGAAAAGATGCAGAACCATTTAATGTTAGTAAAATTAGAGGAAATATAAAAAATGTAGATGATGCAGAACCAGTTAATGTGAGTAAAAGTAGAGGAAATATTAAAAATGGAAATGATGCAGAAACAGTTAATGTTAGTAAAATTAGAGGAAATATCAAAAATGGAGATGATGCAGAACCAGTTAATTTTTGTAAAATTAGAGAAAATATAAAAAATGGAGATGATGCAGAACCAGTTAATGTTAGTAAAATTAGAGGAAATATAAAAAATGTAGATGATTCAGTACCAGATAATTTTAGTAATATTAGAGGAAATATTAAAAATGGAGTTGATGCAGAACCAGTTAATATTAGTAAAATTAGAGGAAATATCAAAAATGGAGATTATGCAAAACCAGTTAATATTAGTAAAATTCGAGGAAATATCAAAAATGTAGATGATGCAGAACCAGTTAATTTTAGTAAAATTAGAAAAAATATAAAAAATGGAGATGATGCAGAACCAGTTAATGTTAGTAAAATTAGAGGAAATATAAAAAATGTAGATGATTCAGTACCAGATAATTTTAGTAATATTAGAGGAAATATTAAAAATGGAGATGATGCAGAACCAGTTAATGTTAGTAAAATTAGAGGAAATATCAAAAATGGAGATTATGCAAAACCAGTTAATATTAGTAAAATTCAAGGAAATATCAAAAATGTAGATGATGCAGAACCAGTTAATTTTAGTAATATTAGAGGAAATATAAAAAATGGAGATGATGCAGAACCAGTTAATGTTAGTAAAATTAGAGGAAATATAAAAAATGTAGATGATTCAGTACCAGATAATTTTAGTAATATTAGAGGAAATATTAAAAATGGAGATGATGCAGAACCAGTTAATGTTAGAAAAATTAGAGGAAATATCAAAGATGTAGATGATGCAGAACCAGTTAATGTTAGTAAAATTAGAGTTAATATTAAAAATGGAAATGATGCAGAAACAGTTAATGTTAGTAAAAATAGAGGAAATATAAAAAATGCAGATGATGCAGAACCAGTTAATGTTAGTAAAATTAGAGGAAATATCAAAAATGGATATGATGCAGAACCAGTTAATGTTAGAAAAATTAGAGGAAATATCAAAGATGTAGATGATGCAGAACCAGTTATTGTTAGTAAAATTAGAGTTAATATTAAAAATGGAAATGATGCAGAAACAGTTAATGTTAGTAAAATTAGAGGAAATATAAAAAATGGAGATGATGCAGAACCAGTTAATGTTAGTAAAATTAGAGGAAATATCAAAGATGTAGATGATTCAGAACCAGTTAATTTTAGTAAAATTAGAGGAAATATAAAAAATGAAGATGATGCAGAACCAGTTAATGTTAGTAAAATTAGAGGAAATATAAAAAATGGAGATGATTCAGAACCAGTTAATGTTAGTAAAATTAGAGGAAATATAAAAAATGTAGATGATTCAGTACCAGTTAATTTTAGTAAAATTAGAGGAAATATAAAATATGGAGATGATGCAGAACGAGTTAATGTTAGTAAAATTAGAGGAAATATAAAAAATGTAGACGATTCAGTACCACTTAATTTTAGTAAAATTAGAGGAAATATAAAAAATGGAGATGATGCAGAACCAGTTAATTTTAGTAAAATTAGAGGAAATATAAAAAATGGAGATGATGCAGAACCAGTTAATGTTAGTAAAATTAGAGGAAATATCAAAAATGAAAATGATGCAGAACCAGTTAATGTTAGTAAAATTAGAGGAAATATAAAAAATGGAGATGATGCAGAACCAGTTAATGTTAGTAAAATTAGAGGAAATATAAAAAATGTAGATGATTCAGTACCAGATAATTTTTGTAATATTAGAGGAAATATTAAAAATGGAGATGATGCAGAACCAGTTAATGTTAGTAAAATTAGAGGAAATATCAAAAATGGAGATTATGCAAAACCAGTTAATATTCGTAAAATTCGAGGAAATATCAAAAATGTAGATGATGCAGAACCAGTTAATTTTAGTAAAATTAGAGGAAATATAAAAAATTTAGATGATGCAGAACCAGTTAATTTTAGTAAAATTAGAGGAAATATAAAAAATGGAGATGATGCAGAACCAGTTAATGTTAGTAAAATTAGAGGAAATATAAAAAATGGAGATGATGCAGAACCAGTTAATGTTAGTAAAATTAGAGGAAATATAAAAAATGGAGATGATGCAGAATCAGTTAATGTTAGTAAAATTAGAGAAAATATCAAAAATGGAGATGATGCAGAACCAGTTAATGTTAGTAAAATTAGAGGAAATATAAAAAATGGAAATGATGCAGAACCAGTTAATGTTAGTAAAATTAGAGGAAATATCAAAAATGAAAATGATGCAGAACCAGTTAATGTTAGTAAAATTAGAGGAAATATAAAACATGGAAATGATGCAGAACCAGTTAATGTTAGTAAAATTAGAGGAAATATAAAAAATGGAAAAGATGCAGAACCAGTTAATGTTAGTAAAATTAGAGGAAATATAAAAAATGTAGATGATGCAGAACCAGTTAATGTGAGTAAAAGTAGAGGAAATATTAAAAATGGAAATGATGCAGAAACAGTTAATGTTAGTAAAATTAGAGGAAATATCAAAAATGGAGATGATGCAGAACCAGTTAATTTTTGTAAAATTAGAGGAAATATAAAAAATGGAGATGATGCAGAACCAGTTAATGTTAGTAAAATTAGAGGAAATATAAAAAATGTAGATGATTCAGTACCAGATAATTTTAGTAATATTAGAGGAAATATTAAAAATGGAGTTGACGCAGAACCAGTTAATATTAGTAAAATTAGAGGAAATATCAAAAATGGAGATTATGCAAAACCAGTTAATATTAGTAAAATTCGAGGAAATATCAAAAATGTAGATGATGCAGAACCAGTTAATTTTAGTAAAATTAGAAAAAATATAAAAAATGGAGATGATGCAGAACCAGTTAATGTTAGTAAAATTAGAGGAAATATAAAAAATGTAGATGATTCAGTACCAGATAATTTTAGTAATATTAGAGGAAATATTAAAAATGGAGATGATGCAGAACCAGTTAATGTTAGTAAAATTAGAGGAAATATCAAAAATGGAGATTATGCAAAACCAGTTAATATTAGTAAAATTCAAGGAAATATCAAAAATGTAGATGATGCAGAACCAGTTAATTTTAGTAATATTAGAGGAAATATAAAAAATGGAGATGATGCAGAACCAGTTAATGTTAGTAAAATTAGAGGAAATATAAAAAATGTAGATGATTCAGTACCAGATAATTTTAGTAATATTAGAGGAAATATTAAAAATGGAGATGATGCAGAACCAGTTAATGTTAGAAAAATTAGAGGAAATATCAAAGATGTAGATGATGCAGAACCAGTTAATGTTAGTAAAATTAGAGTTAATATTAAAAATGGAAATGATGCAGAAACAGTTAATGTTAGTAAATTTAGAGGAAATATAAAAAATGCAGATGATGCAGAACCAGTTAATGTTAGTAAAATTAGAGGAAATATTAAAAATGGATATGATGCAGAACCAGTTAATGTTAGAAAAATTAGAGGAAATATCAAAGATGTAGATGATGCAGAACCAGTTATTGTTAGTAAAATTAGAGTAAATATTAAAAATGGAAATGATGCAGAAACAGTTAATGTTAGTAAAATTAGAGGAAATATAAAAAATGGAGATGATGCAGAACCAGTTAATGTTAGTAAAATTAGAGGAAATATCAAAGATGTAGATGATTCAGAACCAGTTAATTTTAGTAAAATTAGAGAAAATATAAAAAATGGAGATGATGCAGAACCAGTTAATGTTAGTAAAATTAGAGGAAATATAAAAAATGTAGATGATTCAGTACCAGATAATTTTAGTAATATTAGAGGAAATATTAAAAATGGAGATGATGCAGAACCAGTTAATGTTAGTAAAATTAGAGGAAATATCAAAAATGGAGATTATGCAAAACCAGTTAATATTAGTAAAATTCAAGGAAATATCAAAAATGTAGATGATGCAGAACCAGTTAATTTTAGTAATATTAGAGGAAATATAAAAAATGGAGATGATGCAGAACCAGTTAATGTTAGTAAAATTAGAGGAAATATAAAAAATGTAGATGATTCAGTACCAGATAATTTTAGTAATATTAGAGGAAATATTAAAAATGGAGATGATGCAGAACCAGTTAATGTTAGAAAAATTAGAGGAAATATCAAAGATGTAGATGATGCAGAACCAGTTAATGTTAGTAAAATTAGAGTTAATATTAAAAATGGAAATGATGCAGAAACAGTTAATGTTAGTAAATTTAGAGGAAATATAAAAAATGCAGATGATGCAGAACCAGTTAATGTTAGTAAAATTAGAGGAAATATCAAAAATGGATATGATGCAGAACCAGTTAATGTTAGAAAAATTAGAGGAAATATCAAAGATGTAGATGATGCAGAACCAGTTATTGTTAGTAAAATTAGAGTTAATATTAAAAATGGAAATGATGCAGAAACAGTTAATGTTAGTAAAATTAGAGGAAATATAAAAAATGGAGATGATGCAGAAACAGTTAATGTTAGTAAAATTAGAGGAAATATCAAAGATGTAGATGATTCAGAACCAGTTAATTTTAGTAAAATTAGAGGAAATATAAAAAATGGAGATGATGCAGAACCAGTTAATGTTAGTAAAATTAGAGGAAATATAAAAAATGGAGATGATTCAGAACCAGTTAATGTTAGTAAAATTAGAGGAAATATAAAAGATGTAGATGATTCAGTACCAGTTAATTTTAGTAAAATTAGAGGAAATATAAAATATGGAGATGATGCAGAACGAGTTAATGTTAGTAAAATTAGAGGAAATATAAAAAATGTAGACGATTCAGTACCACTTAATTTTAGTAAAATTAGAGGAAATATAAAAAATGGAGATGATGCAGAACCAGTTAATTTTAGTAAAATTAGAGGAAATATAAAAAATGGAGATGATGCAGAACCAGTTAATGTTAGTAAAATTAGAGGAAATATCAAAAATGAAAATGATGCAGAACCAGTTAATGTTAGTAAAATTAGAGGAAATATAAAAAATGGAAATGATGCAGAACCAGTTAATGTTAGTAAAATTAGAGGAAATATCAAAAATGGAGATGAGGCAGAATCAGTTAATGTTAGTAAAATTAGAGGAAATATAAAAAATGGAAATGATGCAGAACCAGTTAACGTTAGTAAAATTAGAGGAAATATCAAAAATGTAGATGATGCAGAACCAGTTAATGTTAGTAAAATTAGAGGAAATATCAAAAATGAAAATGATGCAGAAGCAGTTAATGTTAGTAAAATTAGAGGAAATATCAAAAATGGAGATGAGGCAGAACCAGTTATTGTTAGTAAAAGTAGAGGAAATATAAAAAATGGAAATGATGCAGAACCTCTTAATGTTAGTAAAATTAGAGGAAATATAAAAAATGGAAATGATGCAGAACCTGTTAATGTTAGTAAAAGTAGAGGAAATATAAAAAATGGAAATGATGCAGAACCAGTTAATGTTAGTAAAATTAGAGGAAATATCAACAATGGAAATGATGCAGAACCAGTTAATGTTAGTAAAAGTAGAGGAAATATAAAAAATGGAAATGATGCAGAACCAGTTAATGTTAGTAAAATTAGAGGAAATATCAAAAATGGAGATGAGGCAGAACCAGTTAATGTTAGTAAAAGTAGAGGAAATATAAAAAATGGAAATGATGCAGAACCTGTTAATGTTAGTAAAATTAGAGGAAATATCAACAATGGAAATGATGCAGAACCAGTTAATGTTAGTAAAAGTAGAGGAAATATAAAAAATGGAAATGATGCAGAACCTGTTAATGTTAGTAAAATTAGAGGATATATCAAAAATGAAAATGATGCAGAACCTGTTAATGTTAGTAAAATTAGAGGAAATATCAACAATGGAAATGATGCAGAACCAGTTAATGTTAGTAAAAGTAGAGGAAATATAAAAAATGGAAATGATGCAGAACCTGTTAATGTTAGTAAAATTAGAGGAAATATCAAAAATGGAGATGAGGCAGAACCAGTTAATGTTAGTAAAAGTAGAGGAAATATAAAAAATGGAAATGATGCAGAACCTGTTAATGTTAGTAAAATTAGAGGAAATATCAACAATGGAAATGATGCAGAACCAGTTAATGTTAGTAAAATTAGAGGAAATATAAAAAATGGAAATGATGCAGAACCTGTTAATGTTAGTAAAATTAGAGGATATATCAAAAATGAAAATGATGCAGAACCTGTTAATGTTAGTAAAAGTAGAGGAAATATAAAAAATGGAAATGATGCAGAACCAGTTAATGTTAGTAAAATTAGAGGAAATATCAAAAATGGAGATGAGGCAGAACCAGTTAATGTTAGTAAAAGTAGAGGAAATATAAAAAATGGAAATGATGCAGAACCTGTTAATGTTAGTAAAATTAGAGGAAATATCAACAATGGAAATGATGTAGAACCAGTTAATGTTAGTAAAAGTAGAGGAAATATAAAAAATGGAAATGATGCAGAACCTGTTAATGTTAGTAAAATTAGAGGATATATCAAAAATGAAAATGATGCAGAACCTGTTAATGTTAGTAAAATTAGAGGAAATATCAACAATGGAAATGATGCAGAACCAGTTAATGTTAGTAAAAGTAGAGGAAATATAAAAAATGGAAATGATGCAGAACCTGTTAATGTTAGTAAAATTAGAGGAAATATCAAAAATGGAGATGAGGCAGAACCAGTTAATGTTAGTAAAAGTAGAGGAAATATAAAAAATGGAAATGATCCAGAACCTCTTAATGTTAGTAAAATTAGAGGAAATATAAAAAATGGAAATGATGCAGAACCTGTTAATGTTAGTAAAAGTAGAGGAAATATAAAAAATGGAAATGATGCAGAACCAGTTAATGTTAGTAAAATTAGAGGAAATATCAACAATGGAAATGATGCAGAACCAGTTAATGTTAGTAAAAGTAGAGGAAATATAAAAAATGGAAATGATGCAGAACCAGTTAATGTTAGTAAAATTAGAGGAAATATCAAAAATGGAGATGAGGCAGAACCAGTTAATGTTAGTAAAAGTAGAGGAAATATAAAAAATGGAAATGATGCAGAACCTGTTAATGTTAGTAAAATTAGAGGAAATATCAACAATGGAAATGATGCAGAACCAGTTAATGTTAGTAAAAGTAGAGGAAATATAAAAAATGGAAATGATGCAGAACCTGTTAATGTTAGTAAAATTAGAGGATATATCAAAAATGAAAATGATGCAGAACCTGTTAATGTTAGTAAAATTAGAGGAAATATCAACAATGGAAATGATGCAGAACCAGTTAATGTTAGTAAAAGTAGAGGAAATATAAAAAATGGAAATGATGCAGAACCTGTTAATGTTAGTAAAATTAGAGGAAATATCAAAAATGGAGATGAGGCAGAACCAGTTAATGTTAGTAAAAGTAGAGGAAATATAAAAAATGGAAATGATGCAGAACCTGTTAATGTTAGTAAAATTAGAGGAAATATCAACAATGGAAATGATGCAGAACCAGTTAATGTTAGTAAAATTAGAGGAAATATAAAAAATGGAAATGATGCAGAACCTGTTAATGTTAGTAAAATTAGAGGATATATCAAAAATGAAAATGATGCAGAACCTGTTAATGTTAGTAAAAGTAGAGGAAATATAAAAAATGGAAATGATGCAGAACCAGTTAATGTTAGTAAAATTAGAGGAAATATCAAAAATGGAGATGAGGCAGAACCAGTTAATGTTAGTAAAAGTAGAGGAAATATAAAAAATGGAAATGATGCAGAACCTGTTAATGTTAGTAAAATTAGAGGAAATATCAACAATGGAAATGATGTAGAACCAGTTAATGTTAGTAAAAGTAGAGGAAATATAAAAAATGGAAATGATGCAGAACCTGTTAATGTTAGTAAAATTAGAGGATATATCAAAAATGAAAATGATGCAGAACCTGTTAATGTTAGTAAAATTAGAGGAAATATCAACAATGGAAATGATGCAGAACCAGTTAATGTTAGTAAAAGTAGAGGAAATATAAAAAATGGAAATGATGCAGAACCTGTTAATGTTAGTAAAATTAGAGGAAATATCAAAAATGGAGATGAGGCAGAACCAGTTAATGTTAGTAAAAGTAGAGGAAATATAAAAAATGGAAATGATCCAGAACCTGTTAATGTTAGTAAAATTAGAGGAAATATCAACAATGGAAATGATGCAGAACCAGTTAATGTTAGTAAAAGTAGAGGAAATATAAAAAATGGAAATGATGCAGAACCTGTTAATGTTAGTAAAATTAGAGGATATATCAAAAATGAAAATGATGCAGAACCTGTTAATGTTAGTAAAAGTAGAGGAAATATAAAAAATGGAAATGATGCAGAACCAGTTAATGTTAGTAAAATTAGAGGAAATATCAAAAATGGAGATGAGGCAGAACCAGTTAATGTTAGTAAAAGTAGAGGAAATATAAAAAATGGAAATGATGCAGAACCTGTTAATGTTAGTAAAATTAGAGGAAATATCAAAAATGGAAATGATGCAGAACCAGTTAATGTTAGTAAAAGTAGAGGAAATATAAAAAATGGAAATGATGCAGAACCTGTTAATGTTAGTAAAATTAGAGGATATATCAAAAATGAAAATGATGCAGAACCTGTTAATGTTAGTAAAATTAGAGGAAATATCAACAATGGAAATGATGCAGAACCAGTTAATGTTAGTAAAAGTAGAGGAAATATAAAAAATGGAAATGATGCAGAACCTGTTAATGTTAGTAAAATTAGAGGAAATATCAAAAATGGAGATGAGGCAGAACCAGTTAATGTTAGTAAAAGTAGAGGAAATATAAAAAATGGAAATGATGCAGAACCTGTTAATGTTAGTAAAATTAGAGGAAATATCAACAATGGAAATGATGCAGAACCAGTTAATGTTAGTAAAAGTAGAGGAAATATAAAAAATGGAAATGATGCAGAACCTGTTAATGTTAGTAAAATTAGAGGATATATCAAAAATGAAAATGATGCAGAACCTGTTAATGTTAGTAAAAGTAGAGGAAATATAAAAAATGGAAATGATGCAGAACCAGTTAATGTTAGTAAAATTAGAGGAAATATCAAAAATGGAGATGAGGCAGAACCAGTTAATGTTAGTAAAAGTAGAGGAAATATAAAAAATGGAAATGATGCAGAACCTGTTAATGTTAGTAAAATTAGAGGAAATATCAACAATGGAAATGATGCAGAACCAGTTAATGTTAGTAAAAGTAGAAAAAATATAAAAAATGGAAATGATGCAGAACCTGTTAATGTTAGTAAAATTAGAGGATATATCAAAAATGAAAATGATGCAGAACCTGTTAATGTTAGTAAAATTAGAGGAAATATCAACAATGGAAATGATGCAGAACCAGTTAATGTTAGTAAAAGTAGAGGAAATATAAAAAATGGAAATGATGCAGAACCTGTTAATGTTAGTAAAATTAGAGGAAATATCAAAAATGGAGATGAGGCAGAACCAGTTAATGTTAGTAAAAGTAGAGGAAATATAAAAAATGGAAATGATGCAGAACCTGTTAATGTTAGTAAAATTAGAGGAAATATTAACAATGGAAATGATGCAGAACCAGTTAATATTAGTAAAAGTAGAGGAAATATAAAAAATGGAAATGATGCAGAACCTGTTAATGTTAGTACAATTAGAGGATATATCAAAAATGAAAATGATGCAGAACCTGTTAATGTTAGTAAAAGTAGAGGAAATATAAAAAATGGAAATGATGCAGAACCAGTTAATGTTAGTAAAATTAGAGGAAATATCAAAAATGGAGATGATGCAGAACCAGATAGTGTTAGTAAAGTTAGAGGAAATATAAAAAATGTAGATGATTCAGTACCACTTAACTTTAGTAAAATTAGAGGAAATATAAAAAATGTAGATGATTCAGTACCACTTAATTTTAGTAAAATTAGAGGAAATATAAAATATGGAGATGGTGCAGAACCAGTTAATGTTAGTAAAATTAGAGGAAATATAAAAAATGGAAATGATTCAGAACCAGTTAATGTTAGTAATATTAGAAGAAATATAAAAAATGTAGATAATTCAGTACCACTTAATTTTAGTAAAATTAGAGGAAATATCAAAAATGGATATGATGCAGAACCAGTTAATGTTAGAAAAATTAGAGGAAATATCAAAGATGTAGATGATGAAGAACCAGTTAATGTTAGTAAAATTAGAGGAAATATTAAAAATGGAAATGATGCAGAAACAGTTAATGTTAGTAAAATTAGAGGAAATATAAAAAATGGAGATGATGCAGAACCAGTTAATGTTAGTAAAATTAGTGGAAATATAAAAAATGGAGATGATGCAGAACCAGTTAATGTTAGTAAAATTAGAGGAAATATCAAAGATGTAGATGATTCAGAACCAGTTAATTTTAGTAAAATTAGAGGAAATATAAAAAATGGAGATGATGCAGAACCAGTTAATGTTAGTAAAATTAGCGGAAATATAAAAAATGGAGATGATTCAGAACCAGTTAATGTTAGTAAAATTAGAGGAAATATAAAAAATGTAGATGATTCAGTACCTGTTAATTTTAGTAAAATTAGAGGAAATATAAAATATGGAGATGATGCAGAACCAGTTAATGTTAGTAAAATTAGAGGAAATATAAAAAATGTAGATGATTCAGTACCACTTAATTTTAGTAAAATTAGAGGAAATATAAAAAATGGAGATGACGCAGAACCAGTTAATTTTAGTAAAATTAGAGGAAATATAAAAAATGGAGATGATGCAGAACCAGTTAATGTTAGTAAAATTAGAGGAAATATAAAAAATGGAAATGATGCAGAAACAGTTAATGTTCGAAAAATTAGAGGAAATAACAAAAATGAAAATGATGAAGAACCTGTTAATGTTAGTAAAATTAGGGGAAATATCAAAAATGGAGATGCTGCAGAACCAGTTAATGTTAGTAAAATTAGAGGAAATATCAAAAATGAAAATGATGCAGAACCTGTTAATTTTAGTAAAATTACAGGAAATATCAAAAATGGAAATGATGCAGGAACAGTTAATGTTAGTAAAATTAGAGGATATATAAAAAATGAAAATGATGAAGAACCTGTTAATGTTAGTAAAATTAGGGGAAATATCAAAAATGGAGATGCTGCAGAACCAGTTAATGTTAGTAAAATTAAAGGAAATATCAAAAATGAAAATGATGCAGAACCTGTTAATGTTAGTAAAATTAGAGGAAATATAAAAAATGGAGATGATGCAGAACCTGTTAATGTTAGTAAAATTAGAGGAAATATCAAAAATGGAGATGATGCAGAACCTGTTATTGTTAGTAAAATTAGCGGAAATATCAAAAATAAAAATGATGCATAACCTGTTAATGTTAGTAAAATGAGAGGAAATATCAAAAATGTAAATGATGCAGAACCAGTTAATGTTAGTGAAATTAGAGGAAATATAAAAAATGGAGATGATGCAGAACCAGTTAATGTTAGTAAAATTAGAGGAAGTATAAAAAATGGAGATGATGCAGAACCAGTTAATGGAGGTAAAATTAGAGGAAATATAAAAAATGGAAATGATGCAGAATCAGTTAATGTTAGTAAAATTAGAGGAAATATAAAAAATGTAGATGATTCAGTACCACTTAATTTTAGTAAAATTAGAGGAAATATAAAAAATGGAGATGATGCAGAACCAGTTAATGTTAGTAAAATTAGAGGAAATATTAAAAATGGATATGATGCAGAACCAGTTAATGTTACAAAAATTAGAGGAAATATAAAAAATGTAGATGATGCAGAACCAGTTAATGTTAGTAAAATTAGAGGAAATATAAAAAATGTAGATGATTCAGTACCTGTTAATTTTAGTAAAATTAGAGGAAATATAAAATATGGAGATGATGCAGAACCAGTTAATGTTAGTAAAATTAGAGGAAATATAAAAAATGTAGATGATTCAGTACCACTTAATTTTAGTAAAATTAGAGGAAATATAAAAAATGGAGATGACGCAGAACCAGTTAATTTTAGTAAAATTAGAGGAAATATAAAAAATGGAGATGATGCAGAACCAGTTAATGTTAGTAAAATTAGAGGAAATATAAAAAATGGAAATGATGCAGAAACAGTTAATGTTCGAAAAATTAGAGGAAATAACAAAAATGAAAATGATGAAGAACCTGTTAATGTTAGTAAAATTAGGGGAAATATCAAAAATGGAGATGCTGCAGAACCAGTTAATGTTAGTAAAATTAGAGGAAATATCAAAAATGAAAATGATGCAGAACCTGTTAATTTTATTAAAATTACAGGAAATATCAAAAATGGAAATGATGCAGGAACAGTTAATGTTAGTAAAATTAGAGGATATATAAAAAATGAAAATGATGAAGAACCTGTTAATGTTAGTAAAATTAGGGGAAATATCAAAAATGGAGATGCTGCAGAACCAGTTAATGTTAGTAAAATTAAAGGAAATATCAAAAATGAAAATGATGCAGAACCTGTTAATGTTAGTAAAATTAGAGGAAATATAAAAAATGGAGATGATGCAGAACCTGTTAATGTTAGTAAAATTAGAGGAAATATCAAAAATGGAGATGATGCAGAACCTGTTAATGTTAGTAAAATTAGCGGAAATATCAAAAATAAAAATGATGCATAACCTGTTAATGTTAGTAAAATGAGAGGAAATATCAAAAATGTAAATGATGCAGAACCAGTTAATGTTAGTGAAATTAGAGGAAATATAAAAAATGGAGATGATGCAGAACCAGTTAATGTTAGTAAAATTAGAGGAAGTATAAAAAATGGAGATGATGCAGAACCAGTTAATGGAGGTAAAATTAGAGGAAATATAAAAAATGGAAATGATGCAGAATCAGTTAATGTTAGTAAAATTAGAGGAAATATAAAAAATGTAGATGATTCAGTACCACTTAATTTTAGTAAAATTAGAGGAAATATAAAAAATGGAGATGATGCAGAACCAGTTAATGTTAGTAAAATTAGAGGAAATATTAAAAATGGATATGATGCAGAACCAGTTAATGTTACAAAAATTAGATGAAATATAAAAAATGTAGATGATGCAGAACCAGTTAATGTTAGTAAAATTAGAGTTAATATTAAAAATGGAAATGATGCAGAAACAGTTAATGTTAGTAAAATTAGAGGAAATATAAAAAATGGAGATGATGCAGAACCAGTTAATGTTAGTAAAATTAGAGGAAATATAAAAAATGGAGATGATGCAGAACCAGTTAATGTTAGTAAAATTAGAGGAAATATAAAAAATGTAGATGATGCAGCACCAGATAATTTTAGTAAAATTAGAGGAAATATAAAAATGGAGATGATGCAGAACCAGTTAATGTTAGTAAAATTAGAGGAAATATCAAAAATGGAGATTATGCAAAACCAGTTAATATTAGTAAAATTAGAGGAAATATAAAAAATGTAGATGATTTAGTACCAGTTAATTTTAGTAAAATTAGAGGAAATATAAAATATGGAGATGATGCAGAACCAGTTAATGTTAGTAAAATTAGAGGAAATATAAAAAATGGAGATGATTCAGTACCACTTAATTTTAGTAAAATTTGAGGAAATATAAAAAATGGAGATGATGCAGAACCAGTTAATGTTAGTAAAATTAGAGGAAATATAAAAAATGGAGATGATTCAGAACCAGTTAATGTTAGTGAAATTAGAGGAAATATAAAAAATGGAGATGATGCAGAACCAGTTAATGTTAGTGAAATTAAAAGAAATATAAAAAATGTAGATGATTCAGTACCAGTTAATTTTAGTAATATTAGAGGAAATATAAAATATGGAGATGATGCAGAACCAGTTAATGTTAGTAAAATTAGAGGAAATATCAAAAACGTAGATGAAGCAGAACCAGTTAATTTTAGTAAAATTAGAGGAAATATAAAAAATGGAGATGATGCAGAACCAGTTAATGTTAGTAAAATTAGAGGAAATATAAAAAATGTAGATGATTCAGTACCACTTAATTTTAGTAAAATTAGAGGAAATATAAAAAATGGAGATGATGCAGAACCAGTTAATTTTAGTAAAATTAGAGGAAATATAAAAAATGGAGATGATGCACAACCAGTTAATGTTAGTAAAATTAGAGGAAATATAAAAAATTGAGATGGTGCAGAACCAGATAGTGTTAGTAAAATTAGAGGAAATATAAAAAATGTAGATGATTCAGTACCACTTAATTTTAGTAAAATTAGAGGAAATATAAAAAATGGAGATGATGCAGAACCAGTTAATGTTAGTAAAATTAGAGGAAATATTAAAAATTGAAATGATGCAGAAACAGTTAATGTTAGTAAAATTAGAGGAAATATCAAAAATGGATATGATGCAGAACCAGTTAATGTTAGAAAAATTAGAGGAAATATCAAAGATGTAGATGATGCAGAACCAGTTAATGTTAGTAAAATTAGAGGAAATATTAAAAATGGAAATGATGCAGAAACAGTTAATGTTAGTAAAATTAGAGGAAATATCAAAAATGGAGATGAGGCAGAACCAGTTAATGTTAGCAAAATTAGAGGAAATATAAAAAATGGAGATGATGCAGAACCAGTTAATGTTAGTAAAATTAGAGGAAATATCAAAAATGTAGATGATTCAGTACCACTTAATTTTAGTAAAATTAGAGGAAATATAAAAATGGAGATGATGCAGAACCAGTTAATGTTAGTAAAATTAGAGGAAATATAAAAAATGTAGATGATTCAGTACCAGATAATTTTAGTAATATTAGAGGAAATATTAAAAATGGAGATGATGCAGAACCAGTTAATGTTAGTAAAATTAGAGGAAATATCAAAAATGGAGATTATGCAAAACCAGTTAATATTAGCAAAATTCAAGGAAATATCAAAAATGTAGATGATGCAGAACCAGTTAATTTTAGTAATATTAGAGGAAATATAAAAAATGGAGATGATGCAGAACCAGTTAATGTTAGTAAAATTAGAGGAAATATAAAAAATGTAGATGATTCAGTACCAGATAATTTTAGTAATATTAGAGGAAATATAAAAATGGAGATGATGCAGAACCAGTTAATGTTAGTAAAATTAGAGGAAATATCAAAGATGTAGCTGATGCAGAACCAGTTAATGTTAGTAAAATTAGAGTTAATATTAAAAATGGAAATGATGCAGAAACAGTTAATGTTAGTAAAATTAGAGGAAATATAAAAAATGGAGATGATGCAGAACCAGTTAATGTTAGTAAAATTAGAGGAAATATTAAAAATGGAAATGATGCAGAAACAGTTAATGTTAGTAAAATTAGAGGAAATATCAAAAATGGATATGATGCAGAACCAGTTAATGTTAGAAAAATTAGAGGAAATATCAAAGATGTAGATGATGCAGAACCAGTTATTGTTAGTAAAATTAGAGTTAATATTAAAAATAGAAATGATGCAGAAACAGTTAATGTTAGTAAAATTAGAGGAAATATAAAAAATGGAGATGATGCAGAATCAGTTAATGTTAGTAAAATTAGAGGAAATATAAAAAATGGAGATGATTCAGAACCAGTTAATGTTAGTAAAATTAGAGGAAATATAAAAAATGTAGATGATTCAGTACCAGTTAATTTTAGTAAAATTAGAGGAAATATCAAAAATGGAGATTATGCAAAACCAGTTAATATTAGTAAAATTAGAGGAAATATAAAAAATGGAGATGATTTAGTACCAGTTAATTTTAGTAAAATTAGAGGAAATATAAAATATGGAGATGATGCAGAACCAGTTAATGTTAGTAAAATTAGAGGAAATATAAAAAATGGAGATGATTCAGTACCACTTAATTTTAGTAAAATTTGAGGAAATATAAAAAATGGAGATGATGCAGAACCAGTTAATGTTAGTAAAATTAGAGGAAATATAAAAAATGGAGATGATTCAGAACCAGTTAATGTTAGTGAAATTAGAGGAAATATAAAAAATGGAGATGATGCAGAACCAGTTAATGTTAGTGAAATTAAAAGAAATATAAAAAATGTAGATGATTCAGTACCAGTTAATTTTAGTAATATTAGAGGAAATATAAAATATGGAGATGATGCAGAACCAGTTAATGTTAGTAAAATTAGAGGAAATATCAAAAACGTAGATGAAGCAGAACCAGTTAATTTTAGTAAAATTAGAGGAAATATAAAAAATGGAGATGATGCAGAACCAGTTAATGTTAGTAAAATTAGAGGAAATATAAAAAATGTAGATGATTCAGTACCACTTAATTTTAGTAAAATTAGAGGAAATATAAAAAATGGAGATGATGCAGAACCAGTTAATTTTAGTAAAATTAGAGGAAATATAAAAAATGGAGATGATGCAGAACCAGTTAATGTTAGCAAAATTAGAGGAAATATAAAAAATGGAGATGATGCAGAACCAGTTAATTTTAGTAAAATTAGAGGAAATATAAAAAATGGAGATGATGCAGAACCAGTTAATGTTAGCAAAATTAGAGGAAATATAAAAAATGGAGATGATGCACAACCAGTTAATGTTAGTAAAATTAGAGGAAATATAAAAAATTGAGATGGTGCAGAACCAGATAGTGTTAGTAAAATTAGAGGAAATATAAAAAATGTAGATGATTCAGTACCACTTAATTTTAGTAAAATTAGAGGAAATATAAAAAATGTAGATGATTCAGTACCACTTAATTTTAGTAAAATTAGAGGAAATATAAAAAATGGAGATGATGCAGAACCAGTTAATGTTAGTAAAATTAGAGGAAATATTAAAAATTGAAATGATGCAGAAACAGTTAATGTTAGTAAAATTAGAGGAAATATCAAAAATGGATATGATGCAGAACCAGTTAATGTTAGAAAAATTAGAGGAAATATCAAAGATGTAGATGATGCAGAACCAGTTAATGTTAGTAAAATTAGAGGAAATATTAAAAATGGAAATGATGCAGAAACAGTTAATGTTAGTAAAATTAGAGGAAATATCAAAAATGGAGATGAGGCAGAACCAGTTAATGTTAGCAAAATTAGAGGAAATATAAAAAATGGAGATGATGCAGAACCAGTTAATGTTAGTAAAATTAGAGGAAATATCAAAAATGTAGATGATTCAGTACCACTTAATTTTAGTAAAATTAGAGGAAATATAAAAATGGAGATGATGCAGAACCAGTTAATGTTAGTAAAATTAGAGGAAATATAAAAAATGTAGATGATTCAGTACCAGATAATTTTAGTAATATTAGAGGAAATATTAAAAATGGAGATGATGCAGAACCAGTTAATGTTAGTAAAATTAGAGGAAATATCAAAAATGGAGATTATGCAAAACCAGTTAATATTAGTAAAATTCAAGGAAATATCAAAAATGTAGATGATGCAGAACCAGTTAATTTTAGTAATATTAGAGGAAATATAAAAAATGGAGATGATGCAGAACCAGTTAATGTTAGTAAAATTAGAGGAAATATAAAAAATGTAGATGATTCAGTACCAGATAATTTTAGTAATATTAGAGGAAATATTAAAAATGGAGATGATGCAGAACCAGTTAATGTTAGAAAAATTAGAGGAAATATCAAAGATGTAGCTGATGCAGAACCAGTTAATGTTAGTAAAATTAGAGTTAATATTAAAAATGGAAATGATGCAGAAACAGTTAATGTTAGTAAAATTAGAGGAAATATAAAAAATGGAGATGATGCAGAACCAGTTAATGTTAGTAAAATTAGAGGAAATATTAAAAATGGAAATGATGCAGAAACAGTTAATGTTAGTAAAATTAGAGGAAATATCAAAAATGGATATGATGCAGAACCAGTTAATGTTAGAAAAATTAGAGGAAATATCAAAGATGTAGATGATGCAGAACCAGTTATTGTTAGTAAAATTAGAGTTAATATTAAAAATAGAAATGATGCAGAAACAGTTAATGTTAGTAAAATTAGAGGAAATATAAAAAATGGAGATGATGCAGAACCAGTTAATGTTCGTAAAATTAGAGGAAATATAAAAAATGGAGATGATGCAGGACCAGTTAATGTTAGTAAAATTAGAGGAAATATCAAAGATGTAGATGATTCAGAACCATTTAATTTTAGTAAAATTAGAGGAAATATAAAAAATGGAGATGATGCAGAATCAGTTAATGTTAGTAAAATTAGAGGAAATATAAAAAATGGAGATGATTCAGAACCAGTTAATGTTAGTAAAATTAGAGGAAATATAAAAAATGTAGATGATTCAGTACCAGTTAATTTTAGTAAAATTAGAGGAAATATAAAATATGGAGATGATGCAGAACGAGTTAATGTTAGTAAAATTAGAGGAAATATAAAAAATGTAGACGATTCAGTACCACTTAATTTTAGTAAAATTAGAGGAAATATAAAAAATGGAGATGATGCTGAACCAGTTAATTTTAGTAAAATTAGAGGAAATATAAAAAATGGAGATGATGCAGAACCAGTTAATGTTAGTAAAATTAGAGGAAATATCAAAAATGGAGATGAGGCAGAACCAGTTAATGTTAGCAAAATTAGAGGAAATAACAAAAATGTAAATGATGCAGAACCAGTTAATGTTAGTAAAATTAGAGGAAATATCAAATATGTAGATGAGGCAGAATCAGTTAATGTTAGTAAAATTAGAGGAAATATCAAAAATGAAAATGATGCAGAAGCAGTTAATGTTAGTAAAATTAGAGGAAATATCAAAAATGGAGATGAGGCAGAACCAGTTAATGTTAGTAAAAGTAGAGGAAATATAGAAAATGGAAATGATGTAGAACCTGTTAATGTTAGTAAAATTAGAGGAAATATCAAAAATGGAGATGAGGCAGAACCAGTTAATGTTAGTAAAATTAGAGGAAATATAAAAAATGGAAATGATGCAGAACCAGTTAATGTTAGTAAAAGTAGAGGAAATATAAAAAATGGAAATGATGCAGAACCAGTTAATGTTAGTAAAATTAGAGGAAATATCAAAAATGTAGATGATGCAGAACCAGTTAATGTTAGTAAAAGTAGAGGAAATATAAAAAATGGAAATGATGCAGAACCTGTTAATGTTAGTAAAAGTAGAGGAAATATCAAAAATGGAGATGAGGCAGAACCAGTTAATGTTAGTAAATGTAGAGGAAATATAAAAAATGGAAATGATGCAGAACCAGTTAATGTTAGTAAAATTAGAGGAAATATCAAAAATGTAGATGATGCAGAACCGGTTAATGTTAGTAAAAGTAGAGGAAATATAAAAAATGGAAATGATGCAGAACCTGTTAATGTTAGGAAAAGTAGAGGAAATATAAAAAATGGAAATGATGCAGAACCAGTTAATGTTAGTAAAATTAGAGGAAATATAAAAAATGGAAATGATGCAGAACCAGTTAATGTTAGCAAAATTAGAGGAAATATCAAAAATGTAGATGATGCAGAATCGGTTAATGTTAGTAAAAGTAGAGGAAATATAAAAAATGGAAATGATGCAGAACCTGTTAATGTTAGTAAAATTAGAGGAAATATCAAAAATGGAGATGACGCAGAACCAGTTAATGTTAGTAAAAGTAGAGGAAATATCAAAAATGGAAATGATGCAGAACCTGTTAATGTTAGTAAAATTAGAGGAAATATCAAAAATGGAAATGATGCAGAACCAGTTAATGTTAGTAAAAGTAGAGGAAATATAAAAAATGGAAATGATGCAGAACCTGTTAATGTTAGTAAAATTAGACGAAATATCAAAAATGTAGATGATGCAGAACCAGTTAATGTTAGTAAAAGTAGAGGAAATATAAAAAATGGAAATGATGCAGAACCTGTTAATGTTAGTAAAATTAGAGGAAATATCAAAAATGGAGATGAGGCAGAACCAGTTAATGTTAGTAAAATTAGAGGAAATATAAAAAATGGAAATGATGCAGAACCAGTTAATTTTAGTAAAAGTAGAGGAAATATAAAAAATGGAAATGATGCAGAATCAGTTAATGTTAGTAAAATTAGAGGAAATATCAAAAATGGAGATGATGCAGAACCAGTTAATGTTAGTAAAAGTAGAGGAAATATAAAAAATGGAAATGATGCAGAACCTGTTAATGTTAGTAAAATTAGAGGAAATATCAAAAATGGAGATGAGGCAGAACCAGTTAATGTTAGTAAATGTAGAGGAAATATAAAAAATGGAAATGATGCAGAACCAGTTAATGTTAGTAAAATTAGAGGAAATATCAAAAATGGAGATGAGGCAGAACCAGTTAATGTTAGTAAAAGTAGAGGAAATATAAAAAATGGAAATGATGCAGAACCAGTTAATGTTAGTAAAATTAGAGGAAATATCGAAAATGAAAATGATGCAGAACCAGTTAATGTTAGTAAAATTAGAGGAAATATCAAAAATGGAAATGATGCAGAACCTGTTAATGTTAGTAAAATTAGAGGAAATATCAAAAATGGAGATGAGGCAGAACCAGTTAATTTTAGTAAAAGTAGAGGAAATATAAAAAATGGAAATGATGCAGAACCTGTTAACGTTAGTAAAATTAGAGGAAATATCATAAATGGAGATGAGGCAGAACCAGTTAATGTTAGTAAAAGTAGAGGAAATATAAAAAATGGAAATGATGCAGAACCAGTTAATGTTAGTAAAATTAGAGGAAATATCGAAAATGAAAATGATGCAGAACCAGTTAATGTTAGTAAAATTAGAGGAAATATAAAAAATGGAAATGATGCAGAACCAGGTAATGTTAGTAAAATTAGAGGAAATATCAAAAATGGAGATGAGGCAGAACCAGTTAATGTTAGTAAAAGTAGAGGAAATATAAAAAATGGAAATGATACAGAACCAGTTAATGTTAGTAAAATTAGAGGAAATATCAAAAATGGAGATGAGGCAGAGCCAGTTAATGTTAGTAAAAGTAGAGGAAATATAAAAAATGGAAATGATGCAGAACCTGTTAATGTTAGTAAAAGTAGAGGAAATATAAAAAATGTAGATGATACAGAACCAGTTAATGTTAGTAAAATTAGAGGAAATATAAAAAATGTAGATGATACAGAACCAGTTAATGTTAGTAAAAGTAGAGGAAATATAAAAAATGTAGATGATACAGAACCAGTTAATGTTAGTAAAAGTAGAGGAAATATAAAAAATGTAGATGATACAGAACCAGTTAATGTTAGTAAAATTAGAGGAAATATAAAAAATGTAGATGATACAGAACCAGTTAATGTTAGTAAAAGTAGAGGAAATATAAAAAATGTAGATGATACAGAACCAGTTAATGTTAGTAAAAGTAGAGGAAATATAAAAAATGGAAATGATGCAGAACCAGGTAATGTTAGTAAAATTAGAGGAAATATCAAAAATGGAGATGATGCAGAACCAGTTAATGTTAGTAAAATTAGAGGAAATATCAAAAATGTAGATGATACAGAACCAGTTAATGTTAGTAAAAGTAGAGGAAATATAAAAAATGGAAATGATGCAGAACCTGTTAATGTTAGTAAAATTAGAGGAAATATCAAAAATGGAGATGAGGCAGAACCAGTTAATGTTAGTAAAAGTAGAGGAAATATAAAAAATGGAAATGATGCAGAACCAGTTAATGTTAGTAAAATTAGAGGAAATATCAAAAATGTAGATGATGCAGAACCAGTTAATGTTAGTAAAAGTAGAGGAAATATAAAAAATGGAAATGATGCAGAACCAGTTAATGTTAGTAAAATTAGAGGAAATATCAAAAATGGAAATGATGCAGAACCAGTTAATGTTAGTAAAATTAGAGGAAATATAAAAAATGGAAATGATGCAGAACCAGTTAATGTTAGTAAAATTAGAGGAAATATCAAAAATGTAGATGATGCAGAACCAGTTAATGTTAGTAAAAGTAGAGGAAATATAAAAAATGGAAATGATGCAGAACCTGTTAATGTTAGTAAAATTAGAGGAAATATCAAAAATGGAGATGAGGCAGAACCAGTTAATTTTAGTAAAAGTAGAGGAAATATAAAAAATGGAAATGATGCAGAACCTGTTAATGTTAGTAAAATTAGAGGAAATATCATAAATGGAGATGAGGCAGAACCAGTTAATGTTAGTAAAAGTAGAGGAAATATAAAAAATGGAAATGATGCAGAACCAGTTAATGTTAGTAAAATTAGAGGAAATATCGAAAATGAAAATGATGCAGAACCAGTTAATGTTAGTAAAATTAGAGGAAATATAAAAAATGGAAATGATGCAGAACCAGGTAATGTTAGTAAAATTAGAGGAAATATCAAAAATGGAGATGAGGCAGAACCAGTTAATGTTAGTAAAAGTAGAGGAAATATAAAAAATGGAAATGATACAGAACCAGTTAATGTTAGTAAAATTAGAGGAAATATCAAAAATGGAGATGAGGCAGAACCAGTTAATGTTAGTAAAAGTAGAGGAAATATAAAAAATGGAAATGATGCAGAACCTGTTAATGTTAGTAAAAGTAGAGGAAATATAAAAAATGTAGATGATACAGAACCAGTTAATGTTAGTAAAATTAGAGGAAATATAAAAAATGTAGATGATACAGAACCAGTTAATGTTAGTAAAAGTAGAGGAAATATAAAAAATGTAGATGATACAGAACCAGTTAATGTTAGTAAAAGTAGAGGAAATATAAAAAATGTAGATGATACAGAACCAGTTAATGTTAGTAAAATTAGAGGAAATATAAAAAATGTAGATGATACAGAACCAGTTAATGTTAGTAAAAGTAGAGGAAATATAAAAAATGTAGATGATACAGAACCAGTTAATGTTAGTAAAAGTAGAGGAAATATAAAAAATGGAAATGATGCAGAACCAGGTAATGTTAGTAAAATTAGAGGAAATATCAAAAATGGAGATGAGGCAGAACCAGTTAATGTTAGTAAAATTAGAGGAAATATAAAAAATGGAAATGATGCAGAACCAGTTAATGTTAGTAAAAGTAGAGGAAATATAAAAAATGGAAATGATGCAGAACCAGTTAATGTTAGTAAAATTAGAGGAAATATCAAAAATGTAGATGATACAGAACCAGTTAATGTTAGTAAAAGTAGAGGAAATATAAAAAATGGAAATGATGCAGAACCTGTTAATGTTAGTAAAATTAGAGGAAATATCAAAAATGGAGATGAGGCAGAACCAGTTAATGTTAGTAAAAGTAGAGGAAATATAAAAAATGGAAATGATGCAGAACCAGTTAATGTTAGTAAAATTAGAGGAAATATCAAAAATGTAGATGATGCAGAACCAGTTAATGTTAGTAAAAGTAGAGGAAATATAAAAAATGGAAATGATGCAGAACCAGTTAATGTTAGTAAAATTAGAGGAAATATCAAAAATGTAGATGATACAGAACCAGTTAATGTTAGTAAAAGTAGAGGAAATATAAAAAATGGAAATGATGCAGAACCTGTTAATGTTAGTAAAATTAGAGGAAATATCAAAAATGGAGATGAGGCAGAACCAGTTAATGTTAGTAAAAGTAGAGGAAATATAAAAAATGGAAATGATGCAGAACCAGTTAATGTTAGTAAAATTAGAGGAAATATCGAAAATGAAAATGATGCAGAACCAGTTAATGTTAGTAAAATTAGAGGAAATATAAAAAATGGAAATGATGCAGAACCAGTTAATGTTAGTAAAATTAGAGGAAATATCAAAAATGGAGATGATGCAGAACCAGTTAATGTTAGTAAAATTAGAGGAAATATAAAAAATGGAAATGATGCAGAACCAGTTAATGTTAGTAAAATTAGAGGAAATATAAAAAATGGAAATGATGCAGAACCAGTTAATGTTAGCAAAATTAGAGGAAATATCAAAAATGTAGATGATGCAGAACCTGTTAATGTTAGTAAAATTAGAGGAAATATCAAAAATGGAGATGAGGCAGAACCAGTTAATGTTAGTAAAAGTAGAGGAAATATAAAAAATGGAAATGATACAGAACCAGTTAATGTTAGTAAAATTAGAGGAAATATCAAAAATGGAGATGAGGCAGAACCAGTTAATGTTAGTAAAAGTAGAGGAAATATCAAAAATGGAGATGAGGCAGAACCTGTTAATGTTAGTAAAATTAGAGGAAATATCAAAAATGTAGATGATGCAGAACCAGTTAATGTTAGTAAAATTAGAGGAAATATAAAAAATGGAGATGATGCAGAACCAGTTAATGTTAGTAAAATTAGAGGATATATCAAAAATGGAGATGAGGCAGAACCTGTTAATGTTAGTAAAATTAGAGGAAATATCAAAAATGGAGATGATGCAGAACCAGTTAATGTTAGTAAAATTAGAGGATATATCAAAAATGGAGATGAGCCAGAACCTGTTAATGTTAGTAAAATTAGAGGAAATATCAAAAATGGAGATGAGGCAGAACCAGTTAATGTTAGTAAAAGTAGAGGAAATATAAAAAATGGAAATGATGCAGAACCAGTTAATATTAGTAAAAGTAGAGGAAATATAAAAAATGGAGATGATGCAGAACCTGTTAATGTTAGTAAAATTAGAGGATATATCAAAAATGGAGATGATGCAGAACCTGTTAATGTTAGTAAAATTAGAGGAAATATCAAAAATGGAGATGAGGCAGAACCAGTTAATGTTAGTAAAAGTAGAGGAAATATAAAAAATGGAAATGATACAGAACCAGTTAATGTTAGTAAAATTAGAGGAAATATCAAAAATGTAGATGATGCAGAACCAGTTAATGTTAGTAAATGTAGAGGAAATATAAAAAATGGAGATGATGCAGAACCAGTTAATGTTAGTAAAATTAGAGGATATATCAAAAATGGAGATGATGCAGAACCTGTTAATGTTAGTAAAATTAGAGGAAATATCAAAAATGGAGATGAGGCAGAACCAGTTAATGTTAGTAAAAGTAGAGGAAATATAAAAAATGGAAATGATGCAGAACCAGTTAATGTTAGTAAAAGTAGAGGAAATATAAAAAATGGAAATGATGCAGAACCAGTTAATGTTAGCAAAATTAGAGGAAATATCAAAAATGGAGATGAGGCAGCACCAGTTAATGTTAGTAAAATTAGAGGAAATATAAAAAATGGAAATGATGCAGAACCAGTTAATGTTAGTAAAATTAGAGGAAATATAAAAAATGGAAATGATACAGAACCAGTTAATGTTAGTAAAATTAGAGGAAATATCAAAAATGTAGATGATACAGAACCAGTTAATGTTAGTAAAAGTAGAGGAAATATAAAAAATGGAAATGATGCAGAACCTGTTAATGTTAGTAAAATTAGAGGAAATATCAAAAATGGAGATGAGGCAGAACCAGTTAATGTTAGTAAAAGTAGAGGAAATATAAAAAATGGAAATGATGCAGAACCAGTTAATGTTAGTAAAATTAGAGGAAATATAAAAAATGGAAATGATGCAGAACCAGTTAATGTTAGCAAAATCAGAGGAAATATCAAAAATGGAGATGAGGCAGAACCAGTTAATGTTAGTAAAATTAGAGGAAATATAAAAAATGGAAATGATGCAGAACCAGTTAATGTTAGTAAAATTAGAGGAAATATAAAAAATGGAGATGATGCAGAACCAGTTAATGTTAGTAAAATTAGAGGAAATATCAAAAATGGAGATGATGCAGAACCAGTTAATTTTTGTAAAATTAGAGGAAATATAAAAAATGGAGATGATGCAGAACCAGTTAATGTTAGTAAAATTAGAGGAAGTATAAAAAATGTAGATGATTCAGTACCAGATAATTTTAGTAAAATTAGAGGAAATATCAAAAATGGAGATGATGCAGAACCAGTTAATATTAGTAAAATTAGAGTAAATATAAAAAATGGAGATGATGCAGAACCAGTTAATGGAGGTAAAATTAGAGGAAATATAAAAAATGGAAATGATGCAGAATCAGTTAATTTTAGTAAAATTAGAGAAAATATCAAAAATGGAGATGATGCAGAACCAGTTAATGTTAGTAAAATTAGAGGAAATATAAAAAATGGAGATGATGCAGAACCAGTTAATGTTAGTAAAATTAGAGGAAATATAAAAAATGGAGATGATGCAGAATCAGTTAATGTTAGTAAAATTAGAGAAAATATCAAAAATGGAAATGATGCAGAACCAGTTAATGTTAGTAAAATTAGAGGAAATATAAAATATGGAGATGATGCAGAACCAGTTAATGTTAGTAAAATTAGAGAAAATATCAAAAATGTAGATGATGCAGAACCAGTTAATGTTAGTCAAATTAGAGGAAATATAAAAAATGGAGATGATGCAGAACCAGTTAATGTTAGTAAAATTAGAGGAAATATCAAAAATGGAGATGATGCAGAACCAGTTAATGCTAGTAAAATTAGAGGATATATAAAAAATGGAGATGATGCAGAACCAATTAATGTTAGAAAAATTAGAGGAAATATCAAAAATGGAGATGATGCCGGAGCAGTAAATGAAGATAAAATTAAAGGAAATATCATATAATGGAGGTGATGCTGATTCAGGTAATTATATATTTCATTCAGTATTAAAATTACATCATACTTGACTTTAATTACTATGAAGAATATTTCTATAAGTTTTTAATGTTTTGTATAAACTATTTACAAGTTTCAATGTGATACCTACTGGGAAATTCTGGGGTTGACTCTTAGTCTTGGCCACCTATATGTGACCAGGTTAATCAGTGGTCGTCACTATCTGGCATGATCCTTTGTCAGGGTACCAAATGGGATGTTCGGTTATTCTAATGGCATGAATACGTAATGGCTTTTTGCCATATGCAACTGGTTCGATACCAGCTCCGTCATTCCCAGCTCAATTCCAATAACTGGTAACCAACGTGACTACTTCGATCTCATGTCTAACCTATCTATGTTGCGATTTTGATCTTATCTCTGTGGGTTATTTAATACTGAATTCTATATATTTTGATTGATTGATTTTGTTTAGCAGCATATCACACTCTATGGGTTATTCAATGCTGAAATCTAAATATTTTGATTGGTTTGGTTGATTTTGTTTAGAGGCATATCAACCTCTATCTGTTATTTAATGCTGAAATCTAAATATTTTGGTTGGTTGATTTTGTTTAGCAGCATATCACACTCTATGGGTTATTCAATGCTGAAATCTAAATATTTTGATTGGTTTGGTTGATTTTGTTTAGAGGCATATCAACCTATATCTGTTATTTAATGCTGAAATCTAAATATTTTAAACAATTTTATGGCTTCAGCTAAATATATTTTGAATGCAAGTACATGTCTTCAACTACAGATAAAATGTATTGTTGGCAATTTTTTTTTCATAAAAGTGAATTGCTGGTATTTTAACTGTAAAAATGTATTTTTATACTTTCACAGTGATGTTTTTGTTTGCGGGTTCACTATTTGCCCATAGCTGGGACCCTAACAGGTGCTACCACCTTGGGTCAGGTTGGACCTGGAAACAACAGCAATTAAGTGGTGGTTCTGCACTCCTCAAAACTCCAATCTCCTGATCAGAGGCCTTACTGCCAGATGTAATTTATTGTCATACCCAGGATTAATAAATTGTAAGAAAAGTTTCCTTAAAAATGGATTGTAGGACTTTTCCAAGTATCAACCCCATATAGAAATAGATTATCAAACTTTTCTGTATAGGTATAGATTATAGAAAAAAAAAGCAATTTTATAGATGGATTGGTGCCATGTTACATTGTGAAAATTCCTTGGATTGTGTCCAAAAAAAAAAAAAGAAAAAAAAAAAGGAACATTTTCTGATTGTTCTTTTCATATGAAGATATTGTGTACTCAAGTTTTTGTCATCTGTAGATTGGAAAGTGTCAAAATTTATGCCAGGTAAAAGAATGGCATTATCAGGCTGTTGACTGTACATAATTTGACTCTCCCAGTTAGAAATAGGCGGGTGCGGTTTATTTATCACCATAGAGACACATCTATTCATTCAAACCATTATAATCAATGTCCAGATTTTTCAAAATTAAGCCCAATAAGGCTTAAATGGTATTGTTTTTTGCCCGTGACCTTGTTGAGTGGTTGATTTTCAAACATCCCTCCCCATCACCACCTTTGGCTCATGCAATAATAATCACTTTCAGTTACTGCGAATTGTGTCTCTTAGTGGCATTAACATTCTTGACAGTTTTATTTGGCTAACTCTGGATGGAAAGTTCAGGCTTTATTTCTGTTCTCACTCCACACACACACACACACACACACACACACACACACACACCTGGTGTGACGCTGAGATCTCCCGGAGGTTGATCAAACAAATAGAGAAAAAAAGGAAGGAATAGGAGAGAGGAGAGAGTCTACAAACTGGATAATAATTGTTGAAATTGCAAGAAGATATATTGAAAAGTTGAAAAAATTAAAAACAAAATGAGTTGAAAAATCATGTTTTGAGATAATTCCATGGGGAATCAAACCCAGATTTAACTTGATGAAATTCAATAAGATTGAACAAACCCAAGACTGCCTATTCTTCCCTATATCCTACCAATAAGAAAGATACCATTAAGGTATCTGTGAAAATGTCAGATAAAATAAAACCATATTGTTGATAGAGAAATCCAGGTGGTCAGTGAAATAGCATTCATGGTTTCCCTAGATCAGATAAAATAAAAACCTATGTTTTGAATCAATCACCCAGAAGAAAAAACTCCACTCTTTGTCATTATAATTTTGGTAACATTCCTCCAGAGAACATTTTATATCCAAACATTAATTCAGATTCCCTTGGATACAAATGGAAATAAAAAAAATGCATTATTATTTTGAAGTGACCATGGACAAAAAAGGCTGTGTGGTCTGTTGATTGTAACAATGCATAGACAGAGAAAAGATAAACTTTATCATTTACAGATTTCAAGTAACTTTCCACTGTAGAAAGATCAGTTATTGAACAGTAAGAGACAACTGGCTGATTACAGATGTGGGAACAACAGCAAAGATTCAAGAATGGTCAACTTTGTGCTTGCAAAATTCTAGTATGATTTTTTAAAAGCTTTATCAAAATCTGTTCACACAATACAAAGAATAAGATACCCAGTTGCTTGCCTGGAAGCTGTTTGGCTTAAAAGAAAATATTTTTTCGTCAATTTATTCAGGTTGATAGATTGATTTATTTTTATGATTCATTGAACCTTTGTCGGTTATTTAATGCTGAAACATTCTGGAATTGTGTAAGAATAATTCTCTTTGTGAAAATTAATTTTGTGTTAACAATTTTGGGGATTTAATTCATTCAGAAATCAGATTATATAGCACAATGGAAAAATGCATTATTTTTTTGGCAAACACGGACCTTCATGTCTGCAAAAAGAATTTTTCCATGACACCATTTTTACTTTAACTCCTTGCCAATGTTTATTGTTTTAAGAAGTGATAATTAGAATTGTAATAAAACCTAAACATATTAAAGTTAATTTATACATTTTCTATGTTCTTGAGAATTTACAACAAAAATAATAAACATTTAGATTGTTTATTTATACTATTTATGATGTTTATTTAAATGGATGGCAAAATATTGGCTAATTGCCAATTGATTCAAACTTTATAATATGGTAAATAATAAGGATTTAGTAAATGATTATAAATTTATGAATAAAAAATTGCTTTCATATTTATTTCTTTATAAATTGGTAAATGATGAATGTTGCATTGAATTAGTTCTAATTGTATTAGTTTTTGGAATATTGTAAATATAAAATTATTCTGTTAAATAAATAATCTACCAAATAAATAGTGTTTAATATTTTTATTGTAAATTCTCAGAAACAAAAACAATATATAAATTCACTTTCATCATGTGTTTAGGTTTTATTACAATTCTAATCATCACTTTTTAAAATAGTAAACATTGCCAAAGAGTGAAGGTATATAAGATAAAAGTGGTATCATGGGAAAAAAACATTCTTTTGACCCTGCATTTTTTTGTGGGCACATTTATCCATGTTTGCTTTTTTTAAGTAGTTTCTCTATCCATTTATGTAATAATTTTAATTTCTACTTCAAATTCTTATGTCACACAGGGTTTTTAATAACATGGATTTCATAAGAGGAATATTGAGTTTGACAAAAAATTAGAGACTCAATGTTATTGGGAAGTTACTCTTAATATAAAGTTTATTCTGAAATATCATCTATAATTTTAGTTAATTTACAGAGAATAAAAATGAATGAAAAGCATTGGAGGTGTAATTACCTGTACCTGTTGCTGAACTCACCTAGTCGGTTGAGCCGGTTCCATCAAACAAATCTGCTGCATCTGAATGAAAGCTGATCAAATATAGCAGATGTTATATTTATTTGGATGTGCAAATCCATAGTAGGAGTTTCAGTGAGAATTTAGATTCACAAGCAGTCTCCAGCCACATGTATACACAATTTTTTTTTGAATTCAGAGTTTCCTTCTAGATTGGTTGCCACCCAAGTCTATAGAACCCAGTCTGTTCTGATATTTTACAAGTAGCTGGGGGAGAAGAGATGGATTCATACCTTTCCAAATGGTATTAGCATGTAAGTGAATGTAATGAAATTGACTGGAATTTGAGCTTGGATCTCTGATTTCTCAATCTGAGCTGCTAATCATTACTCTACCATGCCTCCAGGGGTGTAATTGGCCAAACTATTCTACAAAAATAATTTTCATTATTATAGGAAGACCTGTTTCACTGACAAAGCATTTATATTATCTGCCAACAAGAGTAACAAGTGATTTTGCTGTTTTATGGCATATCAACATTTTCCAGATTATTTGGAAAATATATATATATATATATATATATTTTTAAACAAAATAGACACCATTTTATACCTTAGGATCCTTTCAACCAACACTTTTTCAAAGGCAATTGTTTGCAAAATACAATGCAATCAAGACACAACACTAATAACGAAAGAGGAAGGAAAGTTGGAATGCAATTAAAATAAAATAAATTTTAATTGTAAATAATTAAAAAAATGATTAACAAGTTCCACAAGAGTATAAAATGGAAAAAAGAAACTGACAGTCCCTCGATCAATTGTAAGGAGCGCATAAAATGCTCCTTTTGTCTGCATAGGTTCGGCTGGTGAAATTTTATATACACAACCTCAAGAACTCAGAGATGGTAAACTGAATGAGCACTATGTAGAATTGAAAACCATGTGTCTTCATATTCGGCGGCACAATCAAGACTATCCAGCAAATGCTGCCCAATCTACAAATTGTGGACTGCTTGAGTAGTTCTTAAAACTTGGCTTTGACTACTTGAAACCAAATAGATGGGAACATTGTGAAATCCGTGTCCCCAACCTCAGATTGGTTTGTCCTATGTACACTGCTTCACATCAGCATTTAAATTTTTTAACAACTAAATTTTTCTGAAAATAGGACAAACGATCCTTACTAAAGCAAGGAAATGCAGATTTTGTTTGAAAAACAGTGCGCAACTTAACAGCATTGTAACATGGCATGATACAAGCTGAAATTCTGTCAGACAACAGTGGACATGCAAAACATTTGGACATTTTTTATACACCTTATATCCAGAAAAAAAAACATATGAATCCAAGAAAAATTAAATAAAAAGTCTAAATGCAATACCTTGTCAAGCGTCTTTAATGAAACTTGTATAAAAGTGGGATTGCTGCCCAAATATACAATTTTATACATATCTATTTATTTATCTATATATATATATATATATATATATATATATATATATATATAATTACGCATGCATACAGAAATTAAGAGTTATATTTAATAATTTATATAATAATAACTGATAATGACATTACGGAAGGAATACTGATTATTAGATACAGTGGTGGGAGAAGATTGCAAAATCAGCAACCTGTGCAATTCAAAGAGGAATCCCTTTTTCCCCATTGAATGCAATTTCAAATACAATGCAAATTATTTAAAAAAGAAAAAAAAGAAGAAACACTTAGTTACAAGTGTGCCTTGCTATAACATGGATGGGTGAATTGGAAGCTCTCATAGCAAACATTGTAACTCACAAAATGAAATATTAACTTATTGAATTTTAGGTTAATAATCCGAGTAAATATGGTAGAAACATAATTTTCCTATCATATTCAATAAACTGATCATATTGTTGATTACCCATGAAGATATAGTTCTTTACTATGACCAAATCAAATCAGATTATATTTGCATCTGAATACTGTTTCAGAATGCCATGAACATATGGTTTGTTTCTTTTTGAACATGTAAACTTCAATACTTGTTTATATTTAATTTGTATTGAGTCCTCAACATATGTATTAACTTTACTTTGTTTACAGATATCGCATGCAACCATGAATATATCTTACTACATCCTTCAGTCTGATATTAAAATTAATTAAACCTTCTCATATTATTATCATTTCGGCGTTGTGGTTAATTCATTTTTTCATGACGTTGGGTGTAATAGAAAGGAGAATTATTATTATTATTATTATTTCTGGTGTATTTGTTTATTTATTTTTGAAAATAATAATATAGCGTTCATTAGTTTTTTTTAAAAAGTAAAGTGTTAAGAGGTCATTTGATAAAAATCGCCTGAGGATACCATAAGTTTGAAACTAATGTAATCCATTCAACTAACCTCCTGATTTTTAAAGTATATATATATATATATATATATATATATATATATATATATATATATATATATATATATATATATATATATATGTGCGTGTGTGTGTGGATATAAACTAAATAATTAGATGTTAGCAACTTTAAATGCATGAGTTACAGATAAATGAAAAATATTTACTTAATTTAATAAGGGGTAAGCAAAACAGTGCTCAATGTAGTTATACAGAGCTAAGAAGTATATGTTAATAAATATACATATACCTATGTTTGTAGTGCAACTTAAAATTTTATGGTTTTCCCAAGTAGTCAGGCACAAACTGGTGAATGAAACTCTTATTACAGTTGTTGTCTTTTTTTTAATACTAGGTCTCATGAGAGGAACACTAAATTAAACACAGATTCAAAGCTCAATGTTAATATAAACTTAACATATTATTGGGGTCTAAATTCAAAATGTAGTGTAGATTGGGGGATATTGGGAAAAAAAAGATGCAAGCTTAAAGTTTAAATAAGAAAAAGAGATGCCATGTAGGTTGTTACATATTAATAGACACTTAAATGGTTAAGTGTGTGTGTGTGTGGGAGGGTAATCTATATGTAACCTAAAATATGTAATGGACATGTGATACACCCCTGGTCAAAATCTTAAGATCAGATACAAAAGATTTAAAAAAATATAAAATACTGTAACTTTAATCAAAATATATTTGCAAAATATTTACATTTAATTAGAAAATGTAGTTTATCAACACGTGAAAATTTTAAGCTTTTAATTGATTAATTTAAACAATTAATCCTTAATGGTAATAAAGGCCTGTTGTTTATGAAGCATATGCACCCTGTCATCAATCTTAGCTTCCATCTTAGAGGATTAATTTCCGAACAGCACACAGTTTCGATTGCTTACCCCTTCCAAGTATAATATAGGCAAAATCAGGAAGGCTATACTAGAATGAGCTTGCAAATACACTAGTAATTCCACAGGAATGGAAAAATACTAAAGATGCTATCAATTGGTCCTCTAATATAAAAAATAGAAACTAATGCACCTTCAGGCAATCTGACATTGCCAACTTCTATCCATCAATCACAAAAGATCTGTTAATGGCTGCTATAACCCTGGCCAATAATTATTGCACCATCACCGGCCAGGAAATCAACATCATTAAGCAAGCCCAGAAACCCATTCTATATCATGATGGTTCTATGTGGACCAAAAAAGACAATCCAAACTTGTCTATAACAATGGAAGCATTCGAATCCACAGAGGTTTTTGAATTAGTTGGTATTCTGCTACTGTGGAGACTTAGGTACAATTTCAATAGCAAGAACACAGATATGGAGTTATTTTTCTATATAACACCAACCCACAACAAACAGACCAATTTAGGAAACAATTTACCAAATTCTTCAAGGATCATGGACTGAATATCACCACTAACACCTATGCCAAGGTAATCAATCTTCTGGACCCTACTTTTAACCTATCCAGAGTACATATGCCTTATACTAAAGAGCTTTATAACAATAAATACATTAGCAAAGAATCCAACCACCCTCCTGGAATTTTAAATAACTTGCACAAATCTGTACATCACCTTCTTCTTCACCATAAAACCTCCTGTTTACAATTTGCTTCCAATTATCAAACTTGGGATGTGGATAAATGAGTGAAAGTGTTGTTTTCAGATGAGAAAACATTGAATCTTGATGGACAAGATGGTTTTCAGCATTACTGGCATGCAAAAGATGTTCCAAAAGAAATTTTCTCAACATGACACAGTGGAAGTAGATTAATTATGGTCTAGGGTTTATTTTCATACGATGGAACTCTTGAGTTACAGGAGGTAAAAGGTTGTTAAACAGCTGCTAGTTACACTGTCATGTTAAGAAAGGCATTGCTAATTACAGAAGGAACTCATCTATGTGGAGAAAACTGGATTTTCTAGCAGGACAATGCTGCAATCCACAACGCTCTCCAGATCGAAACCCAATCAAGAATGTTTGGGGATGGATGGCAAAGGATGTTTATAAACATGGATCACAATTTGAAACTGTGGATGCTCTTTGTGCTGCAGTTTATGCATCCTGGGCAAGCATCCCAAGCATCCTCATGCAGAAGTTAATAATGAGTATGCCAAAGCAAATTTTCAAAGTAATTCGCAAAAATGGAAGATATATTGAATATTAAATTGTGGTTCTGACTCATTTGTTCTGTATTTGCTATTTTTATTTACATCCTTCTTTTTAGGACATTAACTCCAGCTGAATTGAACTACTCTAATATTGAAATGGAAGCACTTGCAATTGCATGGAGGATGACAAGACAATTTTTATTAGGAAAAAATCTTTGTTGAATACAGGGCTGTTTGGTGTGTACAAGTTCATTCAAACTCCTTATTTTTCTTTTGCAACTCAGAAAACATTTCAGTTCTTTCAGAATATTTTAATAAGAATTTGCTATAAAAATTGGCTAATCCGAGAAATGATTCCAATTCTTTTTTATTAGTTGGAGAAGATATATTTAATATTCTTTGTAATAACATTGAGTCTGGTGAAGTACCATTTTCTGAAATTTGGTAACCTAAGAATGTTAATTCTTTGCAATTAAATATACACTTACCTTCATTTATTGTCATTCTTGCCCTTCTCAACTAGTTTTTGTTTCAGTTCAAAATTAGTTTGTTCAGTTCTATATTGTCCTGATAAATTATCATATTTTCTACTCTCACCGTTAACAAATTTTCCATAGCTTTTTGGAAAATTGAGCTGGCTGTCTAAATTCTAAATGGTAAGAGGGACCATCTAAGTAAGCCTATGGGGTAGTTTATTGTTTGTCATCTATTTGAATTTGGTGGTACTCTTTTTTTTAAAATCAATTTTCGTAAAATATTTAATTCCTTCCAGAGAATGTAATATCTTTTCTGTGTTTGGAATAGGGTAGGAATCTGAACAAATCTTATGATTTACACCTACTTACTTACACCTGTAATCTCTGCAAATTTAAAAATCATCATTAGGATTTCTTATAAGTGATGACCATTTGCTGCCTCAAGGTTCTACATATTAAAGAATGCTTTCTTCTACCATCTTTCACAGCTTATCAACTACCATTAGCTTAATATGAATAAATTCAATGGATTGATATTTCTTTTTAACTTGAGGGTCGCTTTATAGTTTTTTAATGTACCACTTTCAGGACTTCCCATATTCATAGCATTAAGTAAACATGTGTTATTAATATTTATCAAATCAGTTCCTACTAAACTGTGGTGTTTTATACAGTCTATGACCATAATAATGACAGTTTCAAATCTATTTTTTCTTTCAAAAGTGCCTTGAAAGGACACTAGTATTTTTATATACATTCTATCAAACTGTCTTAATCTTACTAAGCTTTTCTTAATTCTGGTTTCAATACTTTTTCAGAATAAGGGTCACTTTGTTTCCAGTGTCAACTTGCATTTTTAAGTCTACTCCGTTAAATTTAATATTTGTGAAGGGTTTTTTTGTTTTTCCTTTCTATTAAAAAAAACGTTTGTTTTATTATGTATTATTTTGACAATTTTTACATTGGTATCTTGCCATCTACATACAACTTGAAAGTGATTTTTCTTTTTGCACTTATTACATGTCTGTCTCCATACTGGACATTGCTCTCTCGTTTATAGTTGCAATATCTACATTTTATCGTTGTTCTTTTTATCACACAATCCATAAGCTCAGATTGGTTTTTATTTGTATTAAATTTTGCAATTAACTCCTCTTGTTGTATGAAGTCAATACAAACTTCTAAAGACATTTGGTTTGTAAACACTCTAAAATGTAGACTCTATGAGAGTTGGTGTACCATCCTTCTACAAATCAGAACTGAATCAATTCTTCCTCTGTGTTTATTTATTGTTGTCCTAGTTCATAAAATTCACAAAATCTGCTGGTATTTCTTAACCTTCTTAGATATTTCCTTATAGGCTCCCCAAATTCTGGTTTCAGTGATAAGAATTTGGTTAATTTGCCTATTACCAATCTTTTCTTTGGTTGAATATTTGCAATATTACTTCTTTGACTTCCTTAAATGTCAAGTTTTCAATTTCAGCTGGGTAAGTCATTAACGAAATCTACCTAATGGCTTCACATCCCGCAGTGGCCAAAGAAAACACAAGATCTTCTTTGCAACAATTTTATACAAACTGCAAAACTACAGCTCTCTCCAGTTGCCAGACTGGAGAGAGCTCTGCAGCTACTGCAGAAAATCTTGATAGGTTATGATAGTCTTACTTGCCATTAGCAGACCTGAAATAGATATAGAATTCCTGTATTGAAAATGGAATTGCCACAAAAGAAATATTGATTTGGTTGAATTCAATTTGATAGTAAAACTAGCATGAATTTATCTTGCCACAGGGGTGAGGATAAGTTTCAATACATGTAAAAGTGTATTAGAAAAATACAAGCATTATTTAGACTATAGGAAATTTGAGATGTTTAAAATACATACTGAGCCTGTCTTTTGTTACTCACTTTATTATCCCCATTTGTGTTTCCCTACTTCTCTTACCTTCAATAAAGCCTGTGAATTAAATTCTCTCAGACTTCTTTCTTCATTGTGTTTCTAGAAATTTCAGTTTATTTTATTATCTGGTCTTAAACGTTCCTTGTTACTCAGATATTCTGTTCATGGTATTCTCTGCATTTAAAAGACATTGCCTTCAAGCATATTGATATCAAAATTGAATTTTTATATACAAGACAATGTAAATTTAAGGCCAGATATTATGCAAGTTGGCTTGGAAATTGTTTTATCTGCAATTTACATCAAACAATTTTCTATTTTCAGATGAGTGTCTACACAATGCGCATGATCCTGGATTCTTGCAAGGGATTTCATATAGCTTGTGCATATGCTATAGTTGTAGCATCAAGTAAGTTTGCTTGGTTTTTAATTTACATATAGTAAGAGATTTTTGTTGGAAATATTGCAGGAAACTCAGGCATTGCCTTGAACATGAAGTTGTAAGTATACAAAAGGCTATTATATCTCCGTTTTGTTGGAAATAAGTCACATGGGTCACACAACAGCTGCTTAGTGGTGTCACTTCATACAATGATGAGTGGCCAGTCATTCAGTTTGTTTACAGCAGCCAAACCAAGCAGATGCTTTTTTAGCCTAAGCCAAATCTGCCTCTCCCAGTAAATACTACAGTTTACAAGTTCATGGTGCCGTTTTCTTTTTGGAATATATATAGGAAAAACTCTGGCTTGCAGTATTCAATTTGGGAAAACCTAATACTCGCCATTTCCCCTTCATGGAATATGCCCTTGCCTGGGACATAGTAGATGAATCCAACCTGTTTGGATCTGGAGTCCTAAACATGGCTTCTCCAGAAACATTTCCATATTATATGTAAGACCTTTCCTTTTGGTTTCTCCTTACATTCTGCTAGCTGTGTAGACATATGTGATATATTATTCTCTGCATGGGAAACATGTATGAATTTTTTGTTATAATTGATTTCATCCCAAGCAAGGCAGTAAGGCACAAGGTGTTACTGGGTGTGAAAGAATTAGTAACAGAAACATTACTAAAGAGTGGGAAGAGAAAAGACTAATCAGGAGGACAGTAGATAGCAACTGACATTGCATTTAAATTTTTGGAGATTAAAGTTGGCTGGAAAGCATTGAGCAAGAAGGGAATTCCACAAGTGAAAAGTGTGAGAAAAGAAACTGTAGAAGTTATGGCTACATCTATTCCGCTCAACTATAAATTGATGAGATTTCAATGTCAGTCTAGTACTGTGCTTAAATTCAAAAAGTCTAGGTACCATAGCAAAGAGCTCATCCAAAGAATTACCATCAAAGTATTTATAGAAAAGACACAGGAAGGCACCTTGACAGCATATGTATATATAGTTTTGTTTATGTCTTATTTGTATAAAAGTTTCTCTAAGAACAAAACACGTTTGTCATTCCTTTTCCTTTTAGTCATTCCATTCCATCTGTGAAATATGGTGTTATTATATCACAGATATAATAATGTGCATAATGGGGAAAATCCTTCTTCCAATCTCTCCTGTTATAAAGTTGTTTTTTGGAGGTTTCAACCATCCGAGTGGACAAAAAGATTTTTAAGCTTATGTTTGTTTCTATTACAAGATTTTTCTCTCAGTATTGATTCATTTTTTTACAGCTTATCAACAACTTGTGGGTTATTTAAGTATTGAAGGTTATACAAATTTTGACAAAGATCTTAATTCACTACAAACTCTGAAATATTTTTAGCCTTGGTTAATATGACTGCTGTCTAACATATCAAGGTTCAGTATCTGTCTATATTTCTGAGATGAGGTATTATGTACACTATTTACATTATTTGGACTATTGTCCTCATCTTTGTTGCCATATTTATTACAACTTTATTCACTGTGCCATGTGTCCTCAACGACACATGGCACAGTGGATAAAGGTGTTGGTTAGATCCAGTGACAGGACTCAAAGAGTGTGAGTTCAATACCCGGTTAAGGCAGTGGAGAACTTGGAGAGGATAATTAACAGGAGATAACAGATAACTGACATCCATTAAAACATGGCATGTGGAACTAGAACAGTCTACCTCAGTGAGCGAAATAAAGTTCGACATTCCAACCACCTGAAAAAGGCCGAAGTGTATAACGGTCGAAACGTTGTAATAAATATGGCAACAAAGATGAGGACAATAGTCCGAATAATGTAAATAGTGTATATCAAGGTTCACCATAAAATCCAGTATTAATTATAAGTTTCTATTAATAACTCATTAACATGCATATTAGTCTCAGTTTTTCCTTAGAAAAGGAGAGGTTGTATATTTCCATATGAACAATTTGCATACATAGATTCCTTTGTATTCATAGTTATCCTCATTTGATATATTGTGCTATGAGTAGTGAGTGACTCACTTCTTCCAAGAGGGTTGTTACCTCTTAAAGAATCTGAGTAGAGAATGTTCAGGAGTGTCTAGTTGAATGAAATACATCTTACTCATTTCCCAAGATGAAGAATTTGGTTGCTAAGAAGAAAAGAAAAATACATCAATCCTGGTTGACAGGCACTTGGTTTATTTATAGCCAATGTATACACATAAAAGCAATAGACACACCATTGGAAAAATCTGAAAGAATAATTAAGAAACTTGGAATATTTAGTCTTTGAAACAAGAATTCACCATTGTTTGATTCCAGACAGTTTATATTTTGTGTCCTTTTATCAGTTAATCTAATTATTCATTGGGTTTACAATAAAATTGTTTTAATTGATGAAAGGTTTTTCTATTAACTTTTAATTCATTTAGTACCAAAGTAGTTCTTATATAAATTGGTACCAACTACACTTCATGAATGGTTCAACTTCTTTGAATATTTAAACAGCTGATGTTTTGAACAACTTATGGCAACTCTTTCATCACTTAAGTATTATTAAGACTAATTAAGTTTTTAATAATGCAAAATGTTCAAATTACTAAGAAAATTTGGTAAATAGTCTTCAGGGAACAGAGTTAAAATATAAGTTTCTTGTCAGCATTGTGCCAAACCGTATCTTGGTGTTAAGTTCTTAATGCAAAAAAAGAAACTGTAAAGAAGAATGAAAATAAAAAAGGAAAAAGAAGATTGATTACCATCTGACAATGTACTGAAGAAATCTGATCCATTTTTGTATAATTCCTGACATTTGTTTCTTTACTGTAGAAAGAAACATTTTAATGTAATTCTATCAAAATAAGGCAAGTTGGATACCAGCAATGTTCAGTAAGTGACAGATTGCAAGAAACAGTTTTGGAAATTCAAGACGTTAATTTCAAAGTGGTAGAGAGAAGATTTTGTAGAAAAATAGGACAAAATATTTTATATATCGAAATGATAAAAATGAAACTTGCTAACCTTTAATTTGTATTCATGACAGTTACAAAGAACTGCATCTAAAGAACTACATCAAAGAATTGTATGTATAGAACAGTTATACTTCAAGTGGAAGCAATTTTATATGGCTTCTCAAACGTTACGTTATTTGAAGCTAAAATATTTTTTAATTAAATAAGAATTATTCTCTTTTTTTCACAAATGAATATTGTATTAATAATTTCAGGCAGCACTCTGTTGACTTGGAACATATTTTGGCATTGACCATTTCAAAAATTGGTCTACAGTTCTTGGCAGATTTAGGGTTACTATTTCACCCCAAATGAACAGCATTTTAACAACAAGAATTAGAGAAAGCCTTATAGAATAGGTCTGCTTTTGATATACTCACTAAGGGTTTGGCATTCTTATATTCTTTTTGGCATTCAATATTCTTTCGTTTTTATTATTATTATTTCACTTAGATTCCTCGATTAGTTTCAGCCAACATGGCCATCATCAGGAGAAAAAAAATATTTCTGCTTGCTGGTAGCAGTGAACTACAGAAATGAATGTCTTGATGGAGAAAATGAACTTTTGTCTGTAGTTTTCATTTGTTTTTTTATCTTTTTAACATGAATTTTTCAACATTTCTTGTATTGGTCAAACAGTCTCTTTTAAGTTGTTATTTGAGATAAGAGCTGGATGGATCCATGATGCTCTGAATTCTCTTGGTCAGTTTGACAGTTTTATAGGTTCCTGGAGAGGGGATGTGTCTCTGTTAAGTGTGTGTGTGTGTTATTTGGTTCTTAGGGAGTGAGTAAGTATGATATGTGTAAGCGTGTATATTGCTGTGGGTGTGTATTATCATTTGGTTCATTAGGGAGTGAGTGAGTATGATGTGTGTAAGTGTGTATATTTGTGTGGGTGTGTGTATAAGTGTGAGGCCTCAACACCTCCATATGCATGTCTGTATTGTGTGAGTGAAAAATGTGGGTAGGTTTTGATTTGTAGGGCTATATATTAATACTATCTATATTGTTAAATTTATTGTTTAGCCTGGCTGGATAGTGTGTTTTAAAATGTTGTATCCACTTATTTTCATAGAACTCTAAAATCTTTCTAATGTTTTCTGCTCTAAACTTTTCTATTCTCTCAATTATAGTGAATTTGGCATGGGTTTTGAAATCGTGTTTTTCTAGGTAGAAATTTTTCATAGGGAGTTGACTTAATTCGATTGCGATAATTATTAATTCTGTAGTGAAAGGGCTATTCAGATTTTCCTACATATTGTTTCTGGCATAGTGTGCATTCTAGGAGGTAAATTATGTTATGACTTCTACAGATAGAATCATGGTAGATTTTGAAAGTAGATTTAGTGACTGAGCTAGTGAATGAATTTGTGTGTTTAATGTGGTTGCAGCATAAGCTTCTTTTGTTATTACATGGTTGGGAAAATCCTGTTGTTTTTGTTGTTAGTTTATTATGGATTACTTTGTCACCTGAAATGTGGTTACTACCTATGATTTCTTTTAGGTTCTTAGGTCTATGATATTCTAGAAGGCCGGGTTCCTTAAACAATTTTTTAAGGTCTGGTTTGAGATGTAGTATTTCCCAGCGACTTTTCATTATTTGGGATAGTGGAGACAGAGTGGGGTTGAAAGTGGTTACTAGAGGAATGTGGCTAGATTTATTTTTAATCTTGTACATTAGGGTGTCTTCTCTAGGTGTGGAAATTGCTTTATTTATTTGTTCCCTGATTAGGTGTTGTTTATAGCCATGTGATGTGAATTGATGCTCCAGATTTTCAATGTGTTTATTTAATTCTTCATTGTTGGAACATATCCTTCTCAGTCTAAGTGCTTGTGAATAGGGAAGGTTCTCTTTGAGGTGTTTTGGGTGGGAAGACTTAAAGTGTAGATAGTTGTGAGTGTCGGTGATTTTAGTGTGTAGTGTCGTTTGTAGTTTCCTGTTTCATCTATGTAAATGCAGGTGTCTAAAAATGTTACCGATGTTGTGGACTTTTCATAGTCAAACTTAATTGAGTCGTGCACTGTGTTAAGGGCCATGAGGAATTGGATGAGTTTGTTGTCATAGCCCGTGTTTACAAAGAATATATCATCGATATATCTTGCATAGAATACACAGTTGTTATGTATGAGGGGAAAAATATGGGTCTCCTCAAATATATATATATATTTTAATATATTTTCTGTTTATACATTATTTTTATAGATACAAATGTTTAAGTAAATGCTCTGTTTATAATCAACAATATTAGCAACATTTACATTTACCAGCCTGAATGTCCGAGAAATTTCATAGAAAATAAGTGTCCTCTAACAGGAATCAAATCTGTATCCTACACGGAACTGTTATATAGTCTGATGTGCTATACCATTTAGCTACAGAGGAAACGTCTGGTTAGCAAGATCAAATTACTGTTTTTAAACTACAAATTTCCTATGATTTCTCTTGAACACTCATATCTGCTTGAAGTGTATCTTAATGTAAACAAATATGTATCATCAATTTCTTGTTCGTGTATTGCTTAATATATTGTGTAATTGTCATCTTCGATAATGGCTTATGTAAGCCGAAAGCTTAGATTGGATTAAAAAAATATGTATCAATATTGTGATTTTCTTTCATCGTTTAATGATAATGTTATTAAGCTTATCAGACGATATGAAAAGAACTTACATAAAATAAATAGACAACACTTGTCTATATTATTTAATGAAACATGTATGAAATATATATATATATATATATATATATATATA
>CAXIWW010000331.1:10000-30000 GCA_964036315.1 Acanthosepion esculentum
CGGTAGCAAGTTATTATTTTATGCATGCAAAATATTTTTATATTCAAAAATATCAATGTTGTAAATTTGTCTAAATCTTTGGCTACAGTGACTGGTTGAATCAAATGCTTTTGATGGTGTCCCTGGAAATGAATTTTAGGAACCAGGGAACACTTGAGTAGAATGGAAGGCATTATTAAACACATCCCTTTCTAAAATGTTGACTCTGTATTTAATTTATTTGAAATAAAAATTTAAATAGATTTGAAAAATATGAAAATAGGTCACATAGCATTTTTTTTTTTTAAATTTGAAATATAAAAAAAGAGTTAAATATGATTGGAAACACAGTCTTTATAAACTTCAATTTAGTTTCAACAACACATTGATTTTTAAAAAACGCAAATTACCAAAAAATAAAAGATTTGGAAAATTTATGACAAACAGATTGAGTCAGTCAATTTCCTCCACTTAATTTCAACTTTTCAAAAATAATTATTTTCCTAAAAAATAAAAAATGTGTAATTGCTTATTTTTTATTTTTTTGTTACTTGAAAAAAAAAAAATTGAACTTTCACAAAATAAAAAATATAACAAAAATGGTTCAGTTTGAAATTCCATGAAGGTTATCTGGATCAACAAGCACCTAATGGTCAGAGAGCACAACTGCAGAAATGTGGTAATAACAACCAAGATAAAGACAATAGTCTGCAAGGAATTAATGTAAATCATTAACATTTTCTGAGACATTTTTATGAAGTTGGATTTTCTCACACCCACCTCTCTCTCTCTCACTCACACACACCCTTTCTTCAAATGGAGGACAGGGGAATGGCAGCTCTTTACATATCCTTCCCACCCATTTCTATCAGTCAGGTGGGAGTTTCAAAAGGGTTTATATTACTAGTGTTGCAAACTTGAATTTGATTTAACTCTACTCTGCATGAAATCAATGAATAAGAAATGGATATACATATTCTTTTATTTTTTATTTTATGGAGAATTAAAGGGGTTATTTTTGTGAAATGCATCTCCCACATGTTTGAGATTTATCTTACCCCCCACTGAGTTGGGTTGTGACACAAGGTTGGTTTTTAACATGGGGACCTGATTGTTTCCACTCTGGCTGCTGGTTTTCAAAAACAATTTTGTTCATATCATTACCCATTTAAAAATTAAGTCTTCTAAAGTTAAGAGCTTTTAAAAAAAACATCATCACCTACATTTTTATGCTTTTCTCAGCATTCAATAAATCAACTGAGAATTCCTGTAACTGTCACATTGTGTTTTTATGCCTCAATCCCTTAAATTATGAAAATCATACGGGAAAAAATAACCGTTTTTAATGTTTATGCATGGAAAAAAATTGCAAGAATGTGTGTGTGTGTGTATATATATATATATATATTTATTTTTTATTTTTTTTCTTGTCCTTTGCTTTAGCCTGATTAAAATGAATGGAAATGGGGATAAGTGTAAGCAGAATGTGTTGTTTGAGTGTGTTTCTCCGTGTGGGTGTATGTTTCGGGGGGGGGGGGGGTCAAATCTGTATGTACCACTTCAATCCAAGCATGCCACCATATTCCTCATCAGATAGAAATTATGGCTGTGTTTCCTTCCTTTTTTTAAGGAAGAGTGTATACTGCTGGTTAACCGGAAGTTATCCCAGATTGGACAATAAATTGCCAAGATGAGTTGTATGGTGTGCATTTCAGAAAATGAAAAAGTTGTAGCTGACAGAAGGTGCACAAGTAGATATCTGATCATTATTGGCTGAGTCACCGTGGAAAGGGGGTATGATGTTGAAAGATCTGAAGCCCCTAATGAACCTCGGCTAAAAACATCACTGATGTGTACTAAAGCATCCAATAGATGTATTTTACGAATATATATATATATATATATATATATATATTACACACACACACACACACTTTTACCACACTTGTGGTTTCATGCTGTTCTGTCTCAACTATTTGAAAACTTGTCCTTTTCAATATTTTGTCTTGCATATACATGAAACTGTCTATTCTGGTCTGTTCTCTCCTCTTGACAATATCTAGATGCAGTAAAACCTGATGCTATATTTGTTCAAATGCAGGAATTTCACTCTTATAATATTTCACATGAATATAGAAAAAAAAGAGATTCTGCAATAATTATACCAAAAATGTTAATTTTTACTCCTAAAACAATATTTTTTTGAATCGAACAAGCCCTAAACCTCCCTGCCCCAAACATTATTTTACTCAAATCATTCTGGTTTCAGGGAGCACAAATATGGAAATTATGCACCAGGTCTCTACATTCAGGGAAGAAATGTTGAGCAATTTTATTGATATTCAAAAATATACTGTTGTAATGGAATGTCCCACACTCCCTATTGTGTATGTGGACTGACCATATCAGTAGCCATATATAGTGAGCACAGGATATACCTAGGGGCCTGCTTTGGGAATTACTAGCCTGCCACCTGATTCCCTGTCTTTCAGTATTGTATTCTCTTTTACAATAAGCCTCTCTTCTTTCATCTTTGTGTGCATTGCTGTTCCTTCACTTGAGTAGCACCTTTGTCTGTAACCTCTTTAAGGATACAACATATACAAAAATCACATTAAGGATATTTTTAAAAGAAAAACAAATATTTAGGTTTAGAGATAATAGTTAATCATTTCAGTGATAAGTCGGTATTTCACATGATAATTTCAACACATGAGAATAACAATATAGGGAATCATTTTATATATTATAAATATATTTATTGGACATCTGGCAATGCTTATTTATTTTGCAGAAATTTTGAGAATAGATTGTATAATAGATAATTAAAATTGCTTACATTATTTACATTATTCAGACTATTGTCATCTTTGTCGCCATATTTATTACAGCGTTTCGGCCGTTGTATGCTCCAGCCTTCTTCAGGTGGTTGGAATGTCAAACTGAACCCTTTATTAGGTTTATAATACCCAGAAATTCATACACAGATGTCCTCAAGGATACATGGTTAGATCCAGTGACAGGACCCAAAGAGAGTGAGTTCAATACCCGGTTAAGGCAGTGGAGAACTTTCAGAGGGAAAATTAACAGGAGATAACTGATAACTGACATCCATTAAACATAGCACAGTTCGACATTCCAACCACATGAAGAAGGCCGGAGTGTACAATGGCTGAAATGTAATAAATATGGTGACAAAGATGAGGACAATAGTCCGAATATTGTAAATAATGTACATAATACCTCATCTCAGAAATATACAGAGATATTAAAATTGCTTAATATGAAGAAATTTTTATGCACTTTTCACTATTTTGACTTTTAATTTTTAAAATTAAAATAATCTAGTGGGATCATTATTTTAATGTTCTTGGTTTAGTTTCTTTGTTCAGTTAAAAATCTTGTGGAAAAAAAAACTTCTGCTACATGGTCTTGAAACATAAGAATATGTAATAATAAAAATATACAAATTTTCTTAAACTGGTCTACCGATATTAAAAAATAGAGCAATTTTCAAACAGTAATAGTACTGACATTCTTATAATGGGATTGAATATGGTTACTGCATAGAAATAATCTGTTACATCATAAATTACAGAAAAACTTAATTTGGAGTGGCTCTAAAATTGGACAATAAATATTTTTGCCTTTTGGTCATTTTCAGGTCCTTTATAAAAAAATAAAAATAAAAGTACATAGAAGGCAACTTTATATTTTTGTAATCTACAGTAAGTATTGACAAATTTCAAGATACTATGATTTTAAAACTATTAAAGGTACAGATCTACTATTTGGGATTTATCAAATTTAATCAAACAATTGTGAATTTTCCCATATTTTTATTTTTTAGGTGTTACACACACACACACACACACACACACACACACACACACACACACACACACACAAAAGTAGGAAGCTCTAAGTGAAAAAGTAAGGAATAAAATAGTATACAAGATGATGTAATATGCATAAGATAATATTTAAAAAATAAAAGGTGCATATTTTTATATATTTATTCCTGGATTAAATTCAAATCCTGGTTTGTAATACAAATATTTATACTGGTTAAAATATTCCAAATATTCTAACAATTATAATAGTTAAATACTTAGACCTACTTACCTAGCACATGTCAGAGGGTATCCTCCAGATGAGGCTCTGCCAAAGGGCAGTCTCTCGTCTCGGGGAAACTGACTCCGTTTTTACGTGGTCTATAGGGAAGTTTTGCCTGAGCCTACAGGCTCGGATACCCCACTTTAAAACTCGGCCTTGTGCTACATCTTGCTGTGTGGGGCAGTGGGTAAATAATTACTTAGAACTACTTAATCTCTATATTGAAGGTAGGACATTTTTCATCCATCTTTAAAAATTATTTTATTATTTTATTTTATTCCTTTTTACATCAGTCAATATCTTTGCAACAGTATATCAATAAATATGTAGTTTTTAAAAACTTTCAGAATATAACTGTTATGTCACCCTACACCTTCCCTGGTTGTTCAAGATTTTCCAACACCCATGGTCAATTGAATAGGTGATCACTTTGATCCAGGTCCTGCCTTATCCCATGTGATTTGCTTTGATCATAAGGTGGCTAAGATCAAATCATCATCAGGTATCTTCGTATTGGGCTGGTCCAAGCAGGAAGAAGATACAAAGAAAGAAAATAACACTCAAATAAAAAAATAAAAAATAAATAAATACTATTTTTATATAAGGTCCTTCGTACAACAGTTGGTTAATTGTTGTTAAAGTCTAGGAGTTCGCATATAGACAATTATCAGCCCAACCTGTTAAGTTGAACGGGACACTTTGTTGACTTGGTAGGTAAAGTTTGTTTGCTGATTTAGTGAAGTTTGGCACAAGATTGATGTTGGAGGTTTTGTTGGCAGATAATCATATGGGTGTCTTGCATCCAGTGGCAGGAATGATCTCTTGGGACGATCTCTTTTCTCGCTTCGGGGCATTTGTACTTATTGATATTCACCTAAAATTGGCATAGGGCATGATGCAGTTGGGTAAATCAGTATTTCCCAAACTTTCATCAAAACCCCCTTTCTGCTGTCTGGGTTTTGAAAAATTAATTACTTCCCAATTTGGAATTTTTCTCCTTTTCCTCAGGTGATGGTTGCAGGCATTAATCCGTCCTATAAATTTCACTTTCTCCCACTACTGTCTCCCACCAATACTCCTCGGTGGGCGTGGGTAGCTCTCCCACCTTCCTTGGTGTTTCATCTGTTCCCCCCACTTCAGCTATCTTCCAACCAAGGGTTGTTGACTACCTTGGGGCAAAGACCAAAGAAAGATTAATTCTAAGTTCATTATCTATGCAGAAAAATTTTCCACGTCAATCCCATGTGTTCCATTGTCTAAAACTGACACACAATCCAGATGTTTTTCTACACCTTTTGTGGTTTAGTCAGGGTCATTCTCCAAGAAAATTCTTATCTCTGAATCATGATTTTAAATCTTATCTGATTCTCTCCTCTTAGCTTCACAACCTGTATTTTTAGCTGTGTGTCATCAACCAAGTGTCAAACATATTTGCCATATGACCTGTTGTAATTGAATGTTTTCTCTGCTAGCCATCTGGTTCTTGGCCTGTTTTGAGAACTAAAATCTTTAATCTTTCCCACTGGGTTTTACTGGTCTATTCATTAACTCTTCTTATTATGTATCAGGGGTCTGTCAGTATATTGTTCCTTCTGTTAAAAAAAACAAACAAAAAACCCTTATTATTTATCAGTAACAAATAGTGTCACAACTAGATGACCAGTTTAATTAGCAAAACTTGAATGTGGTACATGAAAAAACTTTATCAACAACTTATTTTTGTCAATGGTCTTTTTTTAAATTTTTTTTTTAGCTTATATTTACTTAGAAGAATACATACACTATACATTTAATTTTTTTATATATATATATATATATATATAATGTATATATAGTGTGTGTGTAATAAAGTAGATAAATTTGTGTAACTTGTTTCATTCTTTAGGATATCATTGGATAATGTGATGTTTACATGGATATGACTACACAAGTGCATGAAGCAGAGGAAATGCTGAAATTTTAAACATTTGAATTTATTTATTTTATTTATTTATTTATTTTTTAATATGTTTGAGTATACAGTCTAGCCAATTAAGTATCTCACATGTGATAATAGATCTACCAAGAAAGATGAAATATAAGAACCTGGACATAAATTTACTGTGGACGATCTAGTGATTCAAGCACTTGCTATATACTTTCATGTTAGTAAATTGCTTTTTCTTTTAATTAAAGTAGCAGTTTTTTAAATCAAAATTATGGTGAGCAATTAATGAATTTGAGTGTGTTTTGTAAAAGATCCCATTTATGTTCATATAATCTTTTATTTAAATTCCTTGAAGTTACTCCTGTGTATTTTTGTAGCAATTATTACAGGTCATAGAGTACATTCCTCCAAGTTTTAGTTTATTTTGTTTTGTATGGTGTCTTGTTTTAGAAGTAGTTTAAATATTTTGTATGGTGTTGCAAACTCCTCTTAATCTGTCCCTCAAAGTCACTCTCATTTCTTCACAGCAAAGATTAAGGTTGAGATCTATAAATCTTTAGAATATGTACTTCAGTTTTATTTTTTCAACATATCTCTTGCTCAATTTTGTAGAGGTCCTTTATTCTAGTAAATACAATATTCAGCATAACCTTTTTTTTAAATTTTTTATTTAGCATTTATGAAATAGCACTAATTGCACATTCAACTGATATGAATTGATACCATTGACTAGTTTACACCATGAAAAGTAATATGCATGTTTCTCTATCATTTTTTTTCTTTAGGCAAAAAGAATTTGCCAGGAAAAGTTAACACTTTCACTGCTGCATTAGTATAGCATTGTTACCTGGCTGTACTGCCTCACATTGAAAAAAAAAAAGAAGGGAAATTGCCATTTATTGGAAATAAATAACTATAAAGATGCTGGTGATGATTTTCCATTTTGGTTTTGATTGGATACTCTGCAGTACAGACTAAACTAAATAGCATACATAACACAATATAAAAAAATGCATCATGAAATCGGTCATCTTGTACACTAAAACATGCCTATAATGGTTTGGAAATATCCCAAAGTGCTAGTTAGTTTATAACACACATGCTAGGAACCGACACTTTATAGTGTTTTGAAAATGTATACATATGTTGACAGCAGACAATGTAAGTTTTGTAAAAACATAGCAAGAATGTCCATGGCAGTGGAGATGTTAATGATTCAGAACTGTTAGGGTCCCAGCTATGGGCAAATAGTTAACTTCCAGACTACATCCGCGTCCATGGGTATGATGATGAATTACATCCAACAGAAATGCCATTTTTGAAAAAATAAGGTTGCCGGCTATACATTTTTGGAAAAATAGTATTACCAGTTATATGTTTTCAAAAGAATAATGTTGCCAGCAGTGTGTTTTTGAAAAAATATTACCAGCTATACATTTTTGAAAAAATAATATTGCCAGCTATATGTTTAAAAAAAAAATATTACCAGCTATATGTTTTTTAAAAAAATACTACCAGCTATACGTTTTTGGAAAAATGAGCAATATATTTTTGAAAAAACGAAAAATATATATATTGCCAGCTAAACATTTTCAGAAAGAAAAAAAAAAATTACCGGTGATACATATTTGAAAGAAAATCATTACCAGAAATAGATTTTTTTGAAGGAAAAATATTACCAGAAATAGACTTAAAAAAAAAAAAAAAAATTACCAACAATTGTCGGCATTAAATGATCCATTGAGGTTGATATGCTGTACAACTAAAACAAACCAAACCAATCCACCAATTTTAGTTTAATAATTTTTATTTTATTATTTTTAATAATTTCCACTTTTAAAATAATTAAAAAAATTTATACATTTAGCTATTCTCTCATAGTATATTTTTGATAACCAAATTTTAGATACTTGTTAAAAATAAATGTATTTAGCTAAATATACTGTAACAGATTCAAAACTAATCTTTTATTCTCCTGAGACCAATATTAATCAAGCTATATTATCTATATTAAACAGATTCTTAAAAAACAAACGTTACATTTTCCATATAACTTGAATTGGTTTGTGATGAAATTGCAATTTGTGATTTAACATTTTTTTTCCTTTTTTCAGTTGGCATTAAAATACCATCCAGATAAAAATTTAAGCAACCCTGAGGCATCAGAAAAAGTGAGGCTTTCTAATTTTATTTTTAATTTTCATTTGATTATTTTAAAAGAAACTTATTTTATTTGTCTTAGGTTGATATTTTGTAAGTTATGGATTAGTATAAAAAATTGCCACATTTTGATTCTGTCATTGTTTATATAAATTTGAAGAAAAATACTTTTATTTTATGAAAAAGTTTTTCATTTTAAGTGATTGGGCACGGTTATAGTAGTATAAACAACCAGGATAAAGATAAATGATATTCATCTCATTAGCATATATATTTTATTTTTACGCTTTTTGTTTTTTCTGGTCTTGTACTTTTCCTTCTACATTTTTGTTCCAAATAAATGTCAGATATTACTATAAAAAATTTTATGTGTAAATATTTGGTTTCAACTACTACTTCCTTCTACTTCTTACTCTATAGGTATTGATGAAAGCAGAAATAATTAGTCCTATCACATCACCTGAACACTGCACTATATCAGTGATCCTCAAAACAATTACATTATATAAATGCATAATTAAGTTACAAGATAAAAGGAAGTTATAATTATTAGAAAAATACAAGAGATTGAGCTGAATATATCAAAATGTATATTTTAGTCTCCATTTGTTTATTTTTTAAAATTCGTTATATAATATTGTTTTATTATTACTATATGCTATTAAAATTTCTATCACCACTCAATATAAGAGTAAGAAAAGGCAGAAGAGACAACTGAAAAAGAAATTAGATTTGGATTGAAAATGTAATATTAGAACAAGTTCCTGGTAATGGTCAGCCAATAAAACAAAATAGATTTGTACAAACATAGAATCTCTTTATAAAAACAGTTAAGGCAAGACTAGTAGTAAAAAACCTTTGTGATAACATTAAAAGTGATTCCACTACATGTTCCAAGGAAGGTTTTATGGTTACTATTGGAATAAAGAGATTGGTTTGTAACTCAACAGATATAAGTTTTCCAAAAAGGAGAGACATTTGATAGATGAATCTGTGTTCTCCTTCAAAGTCCAGTGTCTCACATTGTTACCTTTGGAAGATGTCAAAGTGTGGATATGAATTGTCTCTTGTGCATGATATTTAATAACCAAAAAGGAATTAATAAAGCTGAAAGTACAATCCTTCAAAATATGACCAGGCCATTTTTACATGCTATTTTAAACAAATTACACAGCATTATCATTATCCATGTTGATGATTTCTATTTTGCAAGATTCAAGCTCTTTCATACCAATGTTAAAGACCAGTTTTGTAAAGTTTTCAAAGTTAACTAATTCAGGAAGAGTATAATACTTGGACAAGATGAATATATTAATGCCAATCCCACTGGAAACTCACCAGAATGTTGAAGATAAAATATTTCAAGATGAAGTTAGAAATCAGATTACATTATCATCTATTCTTCCAAGTATTAAAGTGGGTATTGCTACTGATGTGGGTGAGGTAGACATTTCCTTTTAAGCTTCTCTGAAGAGAGAAACAAAAAGATTGAACTTTGAAACTGATACTGTATTCATGCTAAGAAAAAAAAAATGAAACTTTTGGACATTACTAGGTGTGTTTGAGTCTGGTTTTTACCAGAGACTGACAGTTTAAATTTATTAAGAGTTATTGTTTGTACCAACTTGATCTAAGATCTAAAGCCTGTCAGTTTCACATTTCACAAACCACTTATATCTTGTTCAATCAGTATCTTCATAAACTGCACAAATCTTTAACTTATGAAACTCATTATGAAATGCAGTACAAAACCACTATGATGACCAAATGTCAAAACCAACTGATATTTAATATAATAGCTCCAAAAATACACCACTAATTTATTTCAGGATGTTGGCGTAATGGATATAGGAGTTGGTTATGTATTACTAGAGAAAATTCTTTTAATGTACAATTGATTTTAATTTGACTAGTACATGTTTTAATGTTAGAAAAAAATATTAAACTTTGATTTTTGAAATTTTATTTTCTTGTGACAGAATTTTTCTTAAATTTTTAGCAGTAACACTCAAGAAGAATTTTATATTAAATCACAGATTTTGTTTCTTTTTAGTTTAAAGAGATCAACCATGCACATTCTGTCCTCAGAGATAATGCAAAACGACGAATATATGACCAATATGGATCTCTAGGTCTGTATATGGCTGAAAGAGTGGGTGAAGAAAATGTCAGCTTGTATTTTATGATCAACAGCCGATGGGCGAAGGTAGGTACACATAAAAAGAAAATAATTTCAAATGTCAGGGAAATTAAATAAAATGCATAAGCATGTGTATGCATAAATGAATGACTATACAAATGTATATGGATATATGATCAGGTGTAACATAGCTTTATCACAGCAGTGTTGCACTTGGTTGAATGAACGTGAAACACAATCTGGTCACATAATTTGCATATACACAACGATTATGTGCTTTGACCATAAAAATGTATAAAAAGTATCCACCTAGCTACAGTGTCCAGCAGGAGTAAGAGAGAGGTAACATGAAAACAATCCCAACTTTTTGTGCAGTCTTACGTGATAAAATGAAATGGGATTCTGACTGAAGGAAAAATGTCATATTTTGTTCAATCTTCTCATTCTATCTTTGTTCTACATTAGAATTAATATAATAATAATTTTATTAGTTATTATCTGTTATTAAATTAAAAATGTAATAACTTAATGTAATATTAATAATTAATAAAATTATTTATTATCTTAGCTATTAAATAATGAAAGAGATAGAGGTAACTTAATAATGTAAGAAATTTTTATAGTATTTTAAATTATTATAAGAAACAAAAAAAAACATTGTCACTTTTGATGCACCATACTAAACTTGTCAACACATCAAATTGTCGATGGGGACCTGAAAATAAGACCCCAAGGTCAAGAAATATTTGTCTAGAAAATTTTATGCTATAAGTAAGTGATATTTGTTTCAGAATAGATTAATTTAACTTTAATTTTGCTAATTTTACAAAAGTAATATTTCAGAAATGTATCTTATTTTAGCGGGATTTTCAAATCTTAAAATAATTTCTCTAAAAAAGTTAAAAATAGCCATTTAGAAGCATTGACTAAAAATTATTCAAATTTCTATTTGAAATGCTCGACAGTATTTTTTTTTTTTTCTGGAATTAGAAAATTTAATCCTTTAGCTTTCAATTGAAGTGGTTGGAAAGCTTCGAAAAGGATTTTTCCTTTATGAAAAATACATTTAAACCTTAGGTATACTAATTTTTGGAGGTGCCTAACTAAAAGGAATACAAAGAGAAACAACCAATTTGTATGGTTTAAAGAGTGACTGGCTGGAGTTAGTTAAAATGCTTATGAATTTAATTTTAGTTTGTATTTGGTTTTATACTTGATGCTTGCTTTCTTCAATATGATAAAATCTGAAAAGGAACATTAAAAAAAGATTGATAAGAATAGAGAAATGAACAACTCTTTACAAAACCATTTTGCAAACATTCAAAATCATTTCACTAGGGAGAGAAAGAGTAAGAAAATTTGTTCATTATATATTTTGGTTTGTACTTTCTCAAACTTAGTTTTATGTCACTCATCTTCAAATAAAATTGTGTACTCTGTTATATATATATATATATATATATATATATATATATATATAAAATTCAGTAATTTACCAAGTGCCAAGGTAAAAAGCACATCATAAACAGTTTTCTTGGTATAAAAATTTTCTTGAAGTTCTTTTTTATCCGTAAAATGTATGAAGATGATTGAATTTTTGTTTAAAGACTACTCCTTGTAAGTATATTCTGAGTACATGAAGTAAGTTTTAAATAAATATATAAAAATATTGATAGCAGCAGCAAGGTTGAGTACAATACAAGAAAATAGTGACTCTTGTCTGTTGTACAAGTTTTTTTCTTCTGTCTTAAAGAATGAGAGAGAGAGAATTAAAATTTTTGTCCTTTAGATAATTGCTTCATGATTATCAAGGAGTGAATATAAGCTATTCAGCAGCATAGCTTGACTATAGAAAGACATGTCAGTGATATGTGATTGAATAGTGCAAAAATGTAAAAAAATTAAATTGAAAGCAAAGTTAATGTTATTTGTCATATTGATATTTCTCTTTTAATGTTTTTAATAACTTTTATTTCAGGCTTTATGTATATTTTGTGGTATTATTACTGGCTGCTATTTCTGCCTTTGCTGTTGTTGCTGTTTCAACTTCTGCTGTGGCAAATGTAAACCGGATATGGAACAAGAAGATATGGATTATTCATTCCTACATGTAAGTATATTTTTACTTGAGCAAACATTCATTTCTAAAATTTTCCTTTGGTTTCTTTGAATGCTGTTAACTTGACATGTTGAGTTATTTCATTCAGGAAAGCTATGGTAATATTAAACTGTGGAAGTTCTTAATATAGGTTTTTCAATTATATAAGAAATTATAATTCTGGTATTTATAGGCTTTTCATATATGGATCCTCATCATTAAAACAAATTTCTTTGGTTACTTTGTGAAAATGCTTGCCAAAAACTCTACTAACCAGTGTGTCACCATTTTGTTTTGTATTTGTAATCCAGTAATATTCATGCTAAGCAGAAGCTAAGTATGAAGAATAAGGGTTAATTTTATTTTTTGTATTTTAGCTCAGATAATTGATTATTTTCGCAAGTTTGTACTAAGACATTTTTATTGTTTATTCCAATACGAAGAAACATATCTTTTCTTAAAATTGAAAAAAAAATTGGAATTGGTATGGGGGTGTCTTTTGCTCTTAATTTATATTTATAAACTTTTTTTATACAAAAAAAGTATTTTAAGAATTTATTCTTAATTAAATATCCAAATATTCTTGCCATTTATGAAGGTGTAGTTTACCTACATTTAAAGTAGTAAAAAAAAAAACAAAAAAAAACTTTAACTATGACAGTAATTTTGATCAATGTAATTTTGAGTTATGTCAACTGTTCTGCTAATTGATATACCAAGTAGTGTTGAAAAATATATACTACCTTATATGGTATGAGAGGGTGCTGAAAATCACCAAGAATCCTTTCCAAAAATGTTTGACATATTTGATCAGATTTTGGAAAATGGGCTGGGCTGGCAAGTTTTCAGTAAACCCTCATATTTGTGTGATGAAATTTTACAGCTGCTTCTCTATTTTTTTCTGGCAGTGTAATTTGTGTGCATATGATTTTTATTCAAATGGTGTTTAATTTATGTACAAAAAGATGCAATAAGTATAGAAAAATTATTCTAAAGTAGAAACACAACCTAAGAACAGTCTTTGTTGATGAAGATGGAATATTTTACAATTATTTACATGTAGACTGTTGTTGTTATAGCATTTCAGCCTTCAATCTGGAGAGCTGTCAGGGAATTTCGTACAAAACATTTTATTTAATCTATGATGATAGATTGTTCTTGTTTTGCTGCCCACGTTTAGGGATATCTCACCTAGTTCTTATCTAGCACAGCTCAGTTATTGCTTGCTCCATTTCCATGAAGTGTAAGTACGTACACGTACACCAAAGATTGAACATACCATTATATCTCCAAATTAACAAAACAATGCTTTAATCCACTAAGCTATTGTCCTCCCTAATCAGTATTTACAACTAATTACAGTAGGATGAATCTACTTTTTTGAATTGTGTCCTGATGTACGAACAGCAGATCTTATGAATCTTTTTCGATAATTCCTTGACATAAGGCAGATGGATCATGGCTGTTTTCAGGTCTGCCTCCTTTCCCCTTCTGTTTCTGCATACAGGAGCTGATGTTGTATGGCTGGCAGTTGTTCTGAGCAGTACAATATAAGAACTAGACAAGATAGCCTTAGATATGGGCAGTGGAATGAACAATCTACCACTGTAAATTAACTAAAGGGTTCACTTTGAAATTCCTTGAAGGTTACCTGGATTGACAAGTAATTGATGAAGGCTGGAGGGCACAATGGCTTGAAACAAAGATGATGATTAGTCCACATGTAAATAATGATTACTCCACATACCAAAATTCAAACAGAAGTTAGTTTGCAATTGTTGCTTGCTTCTGACTGACTGATTTTTTTTTTTGTGTGTGTGTGTGTGTGTGTGTGCGTGTACTCAAAAATGGGTTCAGTGTTAATTTCTGTTATAACATTTTACAAGACTCATAGAAAGGACTTTTGTAGGATTTTTCAAATGACTAAGTAAACCAATTTCACATTCATTTAACTTGAGCTTTCTTTGACACATGTACAAAACAGTATTTATACACTGGTAGAGGACGACTGACATTGAAACTGCTAACACAAACCTATTTTCATTAACAAGATGTCTACCAGAGGAGGACTGAGATTGAAAGTAAATTTAAAACAATGCTCCGAGACAGGCACTTAGGGACTGATGATAGCTACGTACAGAATGGCTTGAAATAGACTGTAGTATCTTGAGGTAATTTTTGTTTTTTTGCTGTGGGAAAAAAAAGAAGAAAAAAAACAAGTGTGTGTGTGTGTGTGTGTGTGTGTGTGTGTATATATATATATATATATATATATATACACACACACACACACACACACACACACACACACACAGACTTGTAATCACAGAAATAGAACATAGACTAGAGCAAAATAGACAGCATTATTGTACCTCTACAGCTCTTTCAGCCAATGCTTTTTCAGCCAATGCTTTTTCAAAAGGTTATCGTTGGTGATATGAAAACACAATCAAGAACATTAATATTAATAACAAATAAGGAGGGAAAGTTGGAAAGTAGTGTATATATAATATGTATATGTACCTGTAATATATATATATATATATATATATATATATATATATATACACACTAAATCTAAAATATCCAACTCAATTATTTGAAATGATTCTTCTCCCCCGGTTAGCGATTTGAAAAAAAACAACATAGTTTACAAATTCAGGTGCCCTTTGGGAGATTGTATCTCCAACGAACTAAATAATATCTATGTTGGTCACACCACAAACTAGCTTTCACGACGCTTGACACTACATTTGAATGATAACTCTAACATTTTTAGGCATTTAAAACAACATGCCTGGCCGCATACACAATTCCGGAAAATCCTCGTCGAAAACACAACTATACTTAAACATGAAAACAATAAACAAAAACTAAAAATTCTTGAAGCTATATACATAAAACAGTTGAAACCTAACCTGAACAAAATAAACTATGAAATCTCCAAAAATATCCTTAAATGCCTATAATTAGTAACAGAAGTCATTGGTTCATACCAACGGCTTTCCATACTCAATACTCATCGGATTCACTCTCTCCTGGTCATGTGTGACGTCATGAGCTGTCGTGCGATTTTCGCTTTCAGCGTTTTATATGCACATGTTTATCGTTGCTTGGAAATCATCCATGTAAACAAATAATACTATCATCAATTTCTAGTTCGTGTATTGCATAAATATATTGTGTAATTGTCATCTTTGATAATGGCTTATGTAAGCCGAAAGCTCAGATTGGATTAAATAAAAAAAAGTATGTATCAATATTGTGATTTTCTTTCATTATTTAATGATAATGTTATTAAGATTATCAGACTATATGAAAAAAACTTACATAAAATATATAGACAACACTTATCTATATTATTTAATGAAACATGTATTAATATATATATATATATATATATATATATATACACATACCAGTCAATATCAAGAGATCTCTTCACGACTGCCCTGGAGTTTGCTACTGTATATTCTGACTTAACTAAGGAAAAAAATGAACATAATTCTTAGTGCAAAAAAAATCTGTCCTCATCCATAATGGGGACCAATGGATTAAAAACATTAATGACAATTTTGACATCATCATGGGATCTTTAGACTCTGTAGAGTCTTCTGACCTTGTCAGTCTATTTATCCTGTACAATCTAACTGCACACCATGAATTCGACATTAAGGACATTGGGCTATACAGGGATGATGGGCTCATGGTAGTGAGGAGCTCCACAAATTTTAGAATAGATAAAATTTGAAAGATAATATATAGTGAATTCAGAAAACTAAATTTAAAAACTACAGTCAACAGTAAATTAAAAAGTGTAAACTTCCTAGACATAACTCTAGTCTTAATGAACACCATATACCTACCTTAAAGAAAAAACTAACACTAATCCCTTGTATGTACACCCTAAATCAAACCACCCTCCATCTATAATTAAGCATATACTCATATCAATAGAGAAAAGAATCAGCATGAACTCCGCTAATCAAGAAATATTCCGACAACACAGTAATTTTTATAACACAGCCCTAAAAAATAGTGGATACAAAAACGCTAACATAAGTTATAGAAACAATAGTACTAACAGGAAGAAAAACAGGAAAAGAAAAATCATCTGGTATACTCCTCCGTTTAACCAAATGATTAGTACTAAGCTAGGAGCTAAGCTAGCTTTAACTGGAAAACACTTTCCTGCTAATAGCAGACTTAGCAAGATCTTTAATAAAAACACTTTAAAATTAAGTTACAGTTGCACTGAAAATCTAGAAAGAATCATAAAAAACATAATAAAATCCTGGAAAAACACGCATGCCAAAACGGTATTAATAAAAATCCTAAACTAAAATTAGACAAAAATAATGAAAAATTATGTGATTGTAGAAACCCTAAAGACTGCCCGTTCAAAAATAAATGCCTCACAAAATCTGTGGTATACCAATGCACTATCTCATCCATTGAGAGTCCTAACACTGATAGGATATACACTGGGTCAACGAAGAATGAATTTAAAATTAGATGGAGACAACACAAAAGCTCCTTCAACAATATTAGAAATAGAAATCGGACATCCATATCCAAATATTTTTGGCATTTAAAAGAAATGAATAAAACACCAAAAGTAAAATGGAAAATAATAAATAGAACAAGAACTTGTAAAACCTGGGATGACCTATGCCCTTTATGCCTACATGAAAAACTACACATTATTAAGTTTCTAAATAATGAAAATTTATAAAACCATAGACATGAGTTAATGGTTTTTTGCCGACATCAACAAATTTCCGCATTAAATAATTAGCATAAAAAAAAATTAAATTTCATAGTTTAATAAAAGACTTAAAACCTTAACCCAATCATTAAATAGAAAAACCCTTTATGAAGTTGTCAAAAAAACAAATTGTAGTTCAGTACGACGTGTTTATATATGAAACAGCCATTTGGATAAAAAAAAAAATAAATAGATAAAATAAAACAAAATTCTCTAGACACTTCACGACATACCGTGGTGGCAAAAGCTATCTTTCGCTGTGACTGACCAGACGATGTACATGCATGAATGCCATCGTCCGCTTTGAAATAGATACCCTATCCTACCTCGGCTTGACCTTTTCGAAGGTGACTGATATGTGGATAAGAATTAACTGTTAGACCACCTAACCAAAATGGGCGCCCCAGCTGTTTCCATAGTAATTAATTTTGCGAACAAACATGCTTATAAAGATGCATAAATTTCAAGATGGTTATTCCTAAATTTTCGCTTGAGGATGAAACGGGGCTTGATACCTTAATTCAGTATAATTTTAATAATTATATTGAGGGTTTTGGCTCTTGTTTTTGAAACATGAGAACTCTTATGTAGCGGGGGAATCATATTTAAAAAAAAATAATTATTATATATATATATATATATATATATATATATAATGGACTCTCCTGTCAGTTTCGACGTATGAAGATCTGACAGCTTAATTGATTCAGTTATGAAATTTTGTGCGATAATCTTAAGTGGCACTTAAGACCTGCTAGTGATTTACAAAGGAGGCCACATATGGAGCAAGAATGAGGATTGTGAGATGAGATCACTGTTAGATTGGCTGAGCTTTTAGATCTTGCTCTTGAAGATGATTCAGACAAGCAGATTGAAAACTGCTGAGTCCACTAAAACACGTTGATCTCCATTCTACCCGCTCCAAAGCTAAGCGCTCATGTGGTATGTTGTCAGCTAACAAATTAATTTTCAGTTTGTCTTTGTATCTTAGCCATGGGCATCCTACATTCTTGTAGCCCTGATCTAACTGGCTGTACATTAGGATCATAGGTTCCTCTCATCAGACATTCTCAAGACATGACCAGTTCACCGTAACTGAGACTGTATGAGAAAAATCTCGATTCCTCCAATATTACACCTGTTAAACAGGTCTATGTTAGATGTTCTATCTTGAAGGTTAACTCCACAGATTGCACACAGAGAGCTTTTATGGAAAACATCCAGCTGGCACATATGGTACCTGTATGGAGTCCATGATTCTGAGCCGTAAAAAAGGATGGCAAGTACAACAGCTCTGTAAACCCAAATTTTTGTATCCAGTCGAATACCCCGCTCATTCCACAAGCGATGGCGAAGTTTGCTGAAAGCACTGGTAGCCTTAACAATCCGATGCATGATTTCATTATCTAAAGTTCCACTGTAGTTAACTTTGCTACCAAGATAGGTGAAAGACTTTACATAGGTCAGGGCTTTGTCTTCTACTTTCAATGGTCTCTCTGGAAATTTGTAGACTGGTGGTTTTTGTTTCTCACTACATAATTGCTTCAGAGTAGGACAAGGTTGGTTCACGACTTCAGTTTTTTTTATGCTAAGTGTAAGACCAAAGGCTTAGGCCTCCTCAAAGGATGTTGCTACAAGAGCAGCATCGTCAGCAAACAACAAATTATGAATAATTTGCATACGATGGTGGGTCTTTGAAGCGCTGATGATCGAAGAGACCACCAGTTGTTCGAAACTGAAACTTGACGCAGCTCTATGTCTGTGAATGCATATTTTAGCATCACTGAGAAGAAAAGGGCAAAAAGGACAGGGGCCATGACACAACCTTGCTTGGTGCCATTTGTGACATCAAAGGATTCTGACATCATACCAACAGACATGATATTAGCTTTCATTCCTTCATGAAAGGAGATGATTACCTTTAGCATGTCTTCAGGGATGTTGAGTTTCCTCAAGACTTGCTAAAGAGCCTCTCGATTAACAGTGTCAAAGGCCTTCGTCAAGTCCACAAACACCATGTACAACTCCTGGTTTTTCTTGCGAACCATACCCAAAACTTGACGAAGAGAAAATATCATGTCAATGGTGCAACAACCCGACCGAAAACCACACTGCGATTCAGGATAAATGTCATGAACAAGGTGTATAATGATTCTGTTTAGAATCAGTCTAGCTAGGATTTTGCCTGCAATTGAAAGTAGTGATATCCCCCAATGATTATCACAAACACACCTGGAACCCTTGTTTTTGTAGAGGTGTTTGATAGAGGCATCTTTATAATCCTGTGGGACACAGGCTGACTTCATGAAAAGGAGATGTAACTTTTCTACCAACTTTTGGCCACTATATATATACACTTTGGGTGGAATAGGATCCTTAGGAGGAGAAGGAGATTTTCCAGATGAGATTTGCTTGATGCAGTCACTTACCTCTTGATAGGTAGGTTCAAAAGACAATTCCAGAATTTCTGGATTTTGCTCAATTGATGTGATCAATAACTGAAGTGGTGTTTAACATAGTTTCGAAATGCTCTTTCAAGCGTTCTAAAATGTCAGACTTATCCGTTAAGAGTTTCACCATCTGCTGTGGAGATGGGACCAACACCACTTTTTTGAGAACCGAAAATGCTCTAGAGGCCAGCATAGAGAGCTTTTACATCCTTTCTATCTGAATCTTCTTGGAGTTCAGTTGCGTTTTCAGACCACCAACACTGTCTCATACCTCTGAGAGCTCGTTGAACCTGACTTTTGCACTTCTTGTAAGCGATCTTCTTGTCGGATGAGCTCTTGTCATCAATCCATGCTTTATGAGA